>CAUYQV010083343.1:0-41271 GCA_963574575.1 Galagoides demidoff | reverse complement strand
GCCATGGCATCACAGCTCATAGCAACCTCCAACTCCTGGGCTCAAGCGAGTCTCCTGCCTCCGCCTCCCAAGTAGCTGGGACTACAGGCGCCCACCACAATGCCCAGCCATTTTTTGGTTGCAGCCATCATTGTTGTTTGGCGGGCCGGGCTGGGGATTCAAACCCACCACCTTAGGTGTATGTGGCTGGCGCCTTAGCCGACTGAGCCACAGGCGCCAAGCCTATTCAAGTACATTATGAACTCACTTTCCAATAAGAGACAAATGCTACTGGCCCACCATTGCTTTCCTTTGTTTTTAGAAAAGTAATGAACTATTGTAAATGTCCCTCAGCATTCTCTCTCTCTCTGTCTCAGACATTAACCAAATATCCATCCAGAAACAGAGATAAAATATATAAAGAACTAAACAAAACTGACATATGTATGCAAGAATTTGTGACTCTGTATTAACCTAATTTTCTAATCAAAGGGCCTCAGGCCTTCTATAGGACCATTGAAATTTCACTATTAGAGATGAGGTTAAGGATTTCTAAAGACCTTTATAATTTAAAAAACGGATTTGACATGATAATATATAAGGGTCAACATCAGATGTAATGAATAGTTTCACAACTGTTTCATTCTCTGACTTTCACTAAGGACATAAGTAAACAAAACCAGTTCTTATTGTCACGACCTTCCAATTACCTTTAAAGCAGAAGGAAGCAAGTTTATAAAACAAGGTAGCTAGTAAAGTGACAGTTGCCCCAGATTCCAAGACATTTCCACCAGATCATCCTCCTCTAATTCCAAGCATCTAAAAATCAAACTAAGGCACATTCCCATCTGAATAAAGTTCATTTAAGGGCAGCCCCACCCCATTTTCCAAATTTCTCAAGCTTAAACCTTAGAGTCATCATCCAGTCTTCACTCTTCCCCAATAATCAATCTGGAATCTGGACAATTGTCTCAGATTCACACGGCCCTGTTGGAGACCTTCGGAGAAGTGGATAGGTATTCTCTAGGTAAGTCTGGAATGTTGTAATGCTTAGATAATGGCAAGTCAAACATTCCAAGTAGGAGTTTATAGCTAAGTACTAAACCTGGAATGAACCCACTTGGTGTGCTTTGGGGAAAAGGAAGGATTGGGGGGAATTCCTGGGCTAAAGCAAAAGATATGTGTTCAGGAATCATGTTCCAATGGGGATCTCAGCTGGTTGAAATCAGATAATGAAAGGAAAAATCTCAAATTCAGGGCAGAGGAGTTTAGACACGTCTAGAAAGGCTACAGGGAGAGAGTATAGACTTTTGGGGAAATGCTGTGATGTTAGAGGTTTTAGTGCGTCAGAGACTTAATTAAAGAGATAGATGCTGAAAATGTGTTGGAAACTGTTATACAAATCTGTAAGAAGATAAAACCCTAACGTTGAAGGAGGGGCATGGTAGAAGTGAGCAATAGAGATCGTAAAGAGAAAAAAGATGGTCAATGATTCTCGGGGAGGAGTGAACACTGGATGATGAGCGTAAGGTTTAAGTTTGAGCCAATTGGAAAATGTGGTGGGACACGACGGAGCTGCCCTTAAAGGAACTTGATTCAGGTGGGAATGTGCCTTAGTTTGATTTTTAGACACTTGGAATTAGAGGAGGATGATCTGGTGGAAATGTCCTAGAAATATGGAACCAAAGCCTGACTGAAAAATTTGGAGATAACAAAATTTGGACTGAGTAAGATAAGGATAAGAATGTAAATAATGGACATAGATACATTCCTAAGACTGGAAATAGAGAGAAAATAGCTGGACGTGGAAAACTAGGCCCCATTAAAAGTCCTCTTGAATTAATGCTTGAAGATTTGATTACATCTGAATGGAGATTGGACATAACGCACCAATTTACCTGACAGTAAGACAGCTTGTTTTGTTATCGTAACACTGTACTAAGCCAGGAAGTATACAACCTCCTTTTCCGGGACTCCTCCTTTCAGGGCTGGCTCTTTAGAATCCTCTGGGTCCTCCTTTGGGCCTGTAGGGTAGGAAAGGCAGACATCTGGGTTTTCTCCTCCTCTTCGGCCCTGTTTCCAAACTCTATTCTCTATGTAGCTGGACCTCAGGTGAATTCCCACTGGAGTCACATCTCAAGGCCTGAATCCCTCTGTGTGGGGGTAGCATGTGACTTCAGAGCATGCTTGAGCTCACCATCTTTTTTGGTTTTCAAACTAATGATTGAAGATAGTTGTTTTCCTTCCACTTCCCAGGGACTTAGTGAGATCTAATGAGAAAATCTTGAGGGGAAGAGGCACATCCAGGCATCTTATCCAGTAAACAATAGCCCTTTGAGGGGCCCTAGCTCATGCCTGTAATCCTAACACTCTGGGATACTCAACAGGAGAATTGCTTAAAGAATAGCCTGTGCAAGAGCGAGACACCATTTCTACTAAAACTAGAAAAATAACAACAGCAAAACCCCCAAACCTAGCCGGGCATGGCGGTGCATGTCTATAGTCTCTGCTACTTGGGAGGGAGGCTGAGGCAAAAAGATTGCTAAAGCCCAGGAGTTTGAGGTTGCTGTGAACTATGATGCCATATCACTCTACCCAAGACCAGAGTGAAACTCTGTCTCAAGGAAAAAAAGAAAAAAAGAAGCTCTTTGGGGTATAAATGGTATAACTTAAAAGTGTGCAGATCTGGGGTTACTACCATGTGACTCTTGATCTTGCAAAAGAATATGCTTTTGAACTCCTCTCTGGAACTCAGATGTCTCATGACTACAGTCATGATGATAATGAAGCCAATAATTATAAATAATAATTTTGTGTCTTAGAAATTTGTCCCCTTGATGATCAAGTTGTTCCCATACTCTTCTCCGAAATTTTAATTAGAACATGCTGCCTCTTTAAATTGGAACAAGGTGATCCGGCGAATAGCACAATACATATTGGACTTGTCTCCATTTCATACCGTCTTGGTTCCAACCACTGTGCCATTGGCTTTCTCCTTGTTCCAAATCAGATTAATTTTCAAGAGGAAAATTTCGTAGGTAGCTGGAGGATCCAAAAAGAAACTGGCAACTAATGAGATTTCTGTTGTAACTTCTATTGCAATTTCAGCACTACCCTCCGGGAAAGGTTGTTCCACATGAGAGGATGCAGTGATGGACAGGGAAATTTCAAAAATTTAGACCACTCTGATAAAACAAAGTCTTTTCTATCCTGCAATCAGTGGCCATTTAGAAAGAACAAGCGCACAATTTAGATCATCACTCGAGGACTCAAACACTTAAGAGATGAATTTAGGTCTGTGATGTCTCCCTATAAGTTACATAATAACTTAAGAAATATTTAACGCAGAATGTACTGTTTTACTTCTCTTGGGGAAGTATATTATGAATCAAGTGTTACAGTTCTTTATAAAGTGAAGGAAAGTTTAGCATAAAGAGTAACATCTATGTTTTATCTCTTCCATTCAAATATCCTCCATTGGGAAAGACATTTTTAATTCTAAGGGGGAGAGAGCAAGCAGAAAGCCTGAGTTTCCTGTCAGTCCTAAATTCAAATTCCTGTTTGGCTATCTTCTGGCTTTATGGCCTTGAATAAACTATTTTATCTGATTTTTAGTCTTTTAGTTTTTTGATCTATAAAATGAGAGGTAATAATGACTATTTACCAAGGGTTGTGCGGAACACCTGAACGTGTTTGTATCCCTTTTTATCCAGTAAAAATAGCCCTTTGAGGGGCTATGGCTCATGCCTGTAACCCTAACACTCTGGGAATCTCAACAAGAGGATTGATCCAAATCAGATTCATTTTCAAGAGGAAAATTTCTTAGGTAGCTCGAGGATCCAAAAAGAAACTGGCAACTAATAAGATTTCTGTCGTAACTTCTCTTGCAATTTCAGCACTTGTTAGTATCCCTTTTCTTGGAGATATGAAAGTTCATGCGACATCACTGTATGATTTTTTAAAAAATAACTCCCCATTCTAAATCCTTAGCTAGTGAAAAGATCCCAGGTTAAATGAGCTAAAAAGTCAATCTTTGTTGGAATGGCTGTAACATCACACAGCAGACACACACCAATTTTGGGTGAGTCGATCATAAAAAAATAATGGAAAAATATGAACCTGTCAAACATCTCACCATATGTGCTACTGAGTTTTCAGCTGAGTTTTGTGTTATCCAAAGTATCATAGGAAATGTTCTGATAGTTAGGATTGTTGTAAGCGCCACACAAGTCTCTAATGTGGTACAGGTAGGTCATCCTCATTGTCATTGTTAGGTTGAAACTCTCAGGCACTGAGGCTGCCTGGTCCTGCAATGATATCTATATGTAATCTAGATTATTATTGTTACATTGCTGAGAGAGTGTCTTAGGGATCAAAATATAATAGAAAAAGCATTGGGTTCTAGTCAAGGCACCTAAATACTTTTTTTTGCTTTGCCATTAATTATGCAATCTTTACTTTTTTGAGCCTAAATTGCCTTGTTGGTTCTAGATCAGCAGTTCTCTGGGGCTGATCTCTGGACTTGGGCTTCATTAGAATTAACTCAGGTTAAGTGTTTAAAGCCCTGAACCTTACCTCCACCTCCTGAATCTAGTAGGGTCAGGAATCACCAATTTTCACAGGTGATTTTGATGACTGGGTTTAGAAAGCACTGGAGTCTTTCTATATTATTCCTTCTTGCAGATTCTACAAATTTCATGTCTCCATCAGGAACATGAAATTTATTTTGCAACTAAATTTTTAAGTGCTATGGAGGTGGTTGGTCTCCTGGCCTCCAAGGGAGGAGGAGAGCCCAGGTAGACTGTTTTTAAGGAATCCCTTAGGACAATCTGGGCCATAGGGGAAGCTTAGTAAACAATTTTGTGAGTCAAGTAATTTAATTTTATTGTTGGGGTTGACTTCTTTCTTTGGGTGGCCTCTGACTTTCTTAGGTATCAATACTTCCTCAGTTCTTAGGAGATACAAGTTAGAATTGTCACTTGAAGTGTTCCCTAATCCATACACATCAAGAGTGCATGGAAGCCTTCACAACTGATTATTAGTGTATTTATTAATGATACAAGGTCTTGATTTCATTTAGTCCTTGTTCTAATTACATGTACATGTGAACAATTGCTCTGCAATTGCCTTTGGCTGGAAATGATGTGTTTAAGTGATTGGAGAGCAGATTCTATCCTGTTCATCTTTGAAATGGTATTAATGTTTTTAAGCTAACACTATTAAAGGAACACCTACTTATTGTACAATGTTTACAGAGTATAGAAAATTATAAAGAGAAAAACAGAAATTACTCATAGTCTCACTATCCAGAAACAACAATCAATATTTTAATGCAAATTTGATCAGTTACATGCACACACAATAAATACTTGGGGTATATTCTGGATACATAATTGTAATTCTTCTACTTAACATTTTATATTGAACATTTCCTCATGTTTAATTTTCTTCAAAACACATATGTAATTTGTATACTATTTCAGCAATATAAGTAGACTATAATTTATGTAATTACCTTCTCATTTTTTATAAGTATATTTTTCTAATCTGCTGATTTTCTAATCATGCTATGATGAACCCTTTTAGAAATAATTCTTATGTTAATTTCTTACTATTTCCTTAGCATTTTCTCATAAGCAAGAATTATTAACTAACATGGTTGACATTTTTAAAAGTTCTTGATCTATAGTATACATTATTCTTCAGAAAATTAAAAAATCAACAGAAAGACCTGAGAACATCCATTTTCATAATACTCTTTTTTTTAATGAGAATTTTTACCATTAAAAATGATCATTGCTAATTGAAATTCTGTTGTTTATAACTTGCTTTTCTTTAAATATAGTGAAGCTGAATATCTTCGATAGCTTCTTTTGAGTCAATTGTATTTCTTATACTGAAAATCGTCTTGATGTTTTGTTTTCATCTTTTCCTAGTAGACTAAGTGCTTTCTATATATTAATTATATTGACTTTTAATGTCGTATTGTTGGCAAATATTTTCTGGTTGGGGGGTAGATTTTTGATTTACTGGTGATGATGATATAATTTTTAATGTTACTGTACTATAAATGAGGACTTATTTGTGGTAAAAATCTAGATTTTTGGTACCTTAGTACCTTATAAATATGTTTGTGTGATTCACATGGCAGGGCTTTTTACAAACTCACGCCTCCTAGAGCTGGAAGAATCTTCCCGAGTTGTCTCATCTCTTCCCAAGTTTCATCTCTTCCCCATTTGTCTGGGAGAGAGATCAAGGTGAAGTAAGAACAGGTCGTATCTTTCCCAATTAATCATTATTTTGTGTTCCACTTTTATAGGGAAAGAAAAATGGATTATATTATTATTCTCATTATGAATCTCATAAAAATCCTGATTCCTGGATTACACCACAGTTTTATTGAATCAAAAATCTCTGGAGCTAGAAATTGAAACCTGCATTTTAACAAGCGGCCCTGGTGATTTTTAAGTGTTCTAATGTTTGAGTACCGTTGGTGCTAGACAGTTCAGATGACGCATGGTGAATTTTTACCTGGCACTAATAACTTCTTCAATTTTTTTCTCTTTGGCACTCAATTTGCATATTAGATTGTATTCTTAGTGTGTGTGTGAATATGAAGCTAGATGCAAACTCATTCAAGCCAAGAGATGTTAATACCCATGTTTTAAAGAAAAATATCTTTTTAGACTACTTGCATCATGCTGTAAAGATTTCTGGCTCACGGGGATTCAAAGTACCAAGGAAAATGACACATCAACTATTTAAAAATTACAAGTCTGTTCTTTGTATTAGGAGATGGAGGCAGAGAGTTTTAATAGTTCTTCAAAGTTTTTCAGGTTTTATGGTTTTGATATACTTATTTATTTATTCATTTTGTGCTTCTGAATGATGAAGTTGGGCTGATACTACTCCAGTGACCTATTTTATAGAATTATCTATAGTTTTTTACTTATTTTGTTTTTAATTGAAAAATTAAAGTTATATATTTTTATGGCGTAGGCGATAATGGTTTGAAATATGTATGCATTGAGAAATGACTAAGTTGGCTCGGCGCCTGTGGCTCAAGTGGCTAAGGCACCAGCCACATACACCTAAGGTGGCAGATTCGAATCCAGCCCGGGCCCACCAAACAACAATAATGGCTGCAACCAAAACATAGCCAGGCACTGTGGTGGGTGCCTGTAGTCCCAGCTACTTGGGAGGCAGAGGCAGGAGACTCACTTGAGCCCAGGAGTTGGAGGTTGCTGTGAGCTGTGATGCCACAGCACTCTACCCAGGGGGACAGCTTGAGACTCTGTTTAAAAAAAAAAAAAAAGAGAAATGACTAAGTTAAGCTGATTAATAATATACATATTATCTCCCTCTATATATAATTTGTGGTGAGAACACTAAAAAAACTACTCTCTTAGTAATGTTTGAATACAAAATGTGTTGTTATTAAACATAGTCATCATGTTGTACAATAAGTCTCTTGACTATTCCAGTGATACTTTTAAAAGTATTTATAAAACATATTATAGGTGTCCATTTTTTGATAAAGAGACACGAGACAATAAATGAGAATTCAGCAAGATATCCATCCTAAGTATGCAAAAAACCCCCACCCAAATTAAAAATACAATTGAGCAACAATTTATTGAGAACAGTACTTAATCATAGAGAATCAAAACCATTTTGGCTTTAATCTACAGTGTGTCCAGCTCTGTGTTTGGAATGATGAATTTATCACAGTTGCATGGACCATAGTCCATTTGCATGTAATTTCATATAATTTCATTCTCTGTAATTATATTTCTACAGCATTTGCATTGCTCTCATCTACTTTAAGGATACTATTGCTGATTTTACATTTGTATATAACTTTATATTCCTTTCAAAGCATGTTTACACACATGGCTCTAGGGGAATCTCAAGAACTTAGTATAATCTAAAAGATGATTTTTTCGAGTGTATAGTACACATCTGACTCTAAGTCTTACATGAATTGCACTACTTGATTGTCACCACAGTCCTGTGAGGTAGGCTGTGTTGTTACCATTTCCTGTTTACCTGGTGTGAAATAGACTTGAACACAGGTAATTTTGTTCAATAGGCCCCTGTGTTCACTATTAAACGTACTACCTCCTCAGTAGCATGGGTAGTTGTAAAACAATTGGACAGATGAGGACATTCTGGTCAAACTACTTATATTGCTCAGATATATGGGGTCTTTGTTGCTGAAATCGATCTGCAGCGTTCAGGAGACTATTTGCTCTGGGTGGATCTAAGTCCTGGATATAATACCTGCATACAAATGGTGGCCATGACCACACCCCCACTGTATTCCCCTAAGCCAGGCAATATGTTTTTATTTAATGACATTTTTTAAAATGTGAAGGTGCCAAATGACATATCTACTAAATATATAAAGCAAAAATTATAAAGCAAAAAAGTAGAAACCTTTAACATATATTAAAAATCACATTAATTAAGAAAACAAATTAATGACATAGAAGAAATGAGTAATGTAATCGATAAAAATCCAACAGCAAATACAGACTCTGACATCCTGCAAATCTTCAAATTGCTCATATGGTTTTTTAGGTATCTCTGGAATATTTATAAAAATTGATTACATACCAGGCAAAAAAGGAAAAACAAAACCCTTGAAACCAAAAAGTGGAGATTTTACAATTCACGTTCTCTCATAGTCAAATAACTCAAAACTTGTAAAACATAGTAAAAATGATACTCAGATGAAACTTATAACTTTCAGTGGTATATTATTAAAAGATGACTAAAAATAAGGGTTTTTTGCACTTACCCTAAGAAATGTAAGTGCCCACTGTATCAATGAGAGTGTAACAGCAGATACAGAATCTAAAACTCATAGAATAGAAAATAAATAAGAAATCCAGAAAGTGGCTCGGCGCCTGTGACTCAAGCGACTAAGGTGCCAGCCACATACACATGAGCTGGAGGGTTCGAATCTAGCCTGGGCCCGCCAAACAACGACAGCTGCAACCAAAAAAAAAAAAAATTGGGTGATTGGTGGGACCACGCCTATGGTTCATCTTACAAGGGTACATGTGAATCTAAGAAAATGACATGAAGGCTATGTTAACCAGTTTGATGAAAATATTTCAGATTGTATATAGAACTAGCACACTGTACCCCATGCCTGCATTAATGTACACAGCTATGATTTAATAATAATAATAAAAAGCCAGGAGTTGTGGTGGGCGCCTGTAGTCCCAGCTACTTGGGAGGCAGAGGCAAGAGAATCGCTTGAGCCCAGGAGATGGAGGTTGCTGTGAGCTGTGATACCACAGCACTCTACCCAGGGGGACAGCTTTAGGCTCTGTCTCAAAAAAACAAAAGAAATCTAGAAAGGATACATAAACTTGGAACCTGGCTATTTGAAAAGATGAAATAATAAAATAGTTAAATTTCTCATAAGCCTGATTGAAGAAAAAAATGAAGGTGAGAAATATTGAAAAATTAGAAGGGAGAAAGGAGTCCCAATCACAGATGTGGAAGAGATGAAACTCTATGGTAACACAACTGTAACGTGGAGGAAATGTATAGTATAGTAGTTGTAAATCACTAGAATTAATTTGAAAGGGGACAACATCAGTATATTAGATGCTATACCACATACTGGAAAGGTGAATAAAAATAAACCATTAAAGAAATTAATAGGAACAGATGGCTTTGTGACCAAATCCTTAGAGATCATGCAATCCAAGTATTTAAACCTCACATATTTTATAAAGCCAACATAATCTTCAAGCTTAACAAGGGTACTGCAGATAAACCACAACAGCCCAACTTGTTATTAATTATAATGGCAAAAATTCAAATTAAAATATAATGAAATGAAACCCAGCATTGTGTCAAAATGCAAATTATAATACTCTTACTAACTAGAATTAATTGTAGGGATATAAGAATAGTCGAAAAACAGGCAAAATATTAGCAGGATTTTATATGTTGCAGGAGAAAAATCATGTGATTCTATCTGTAAAGGTAAAATGCTTAGAAGACACTTATTAAAATTTGGCAGGCACTCTTAATAAAAACTATGTAAAACAGGAAAAGAAAGAAATTACTCACCTGTGATTAAAACCCAATAAGAACCAACAGCAAAGAATTAAAATTATTTGTTAACCATTCCATAACTTAAAAACAAGACTCCGATAGTTATACTCAACAAGAAAGTAAAATAGCATCTATAAATTTGGAAAAGAAGAAATATATATTCTCTGTTTTATTGCAGAGAATATGAATACATACTGAGAAAACCCAAGAAATTATGGTACTATCAAATAGAATGAAATAAGTAGAAAATGTGCTAAGTTGATTTGGTGTATCATATATTTCAAAGCATCAATGATATCACTTTTTAAAATTTTTTTCTGAGACCCCACCTACCTCCCCCCTTCCCTCTCTCTGCTTGTCCTTTCTCCCACCCTCTCCTTCCTTCTCTCTCTCTTTTTTCCCCTTATTGCATTTTTTTTTTACATATCCTGTTAATTTATGTACCACTGAGAAGGAAAAAAAATGTTATCAATTATAATTAAGATGTCATCATCGAATACATGCATCCCCTTTTCAAAGATGTTAGAATATGCATTTCAGAGTTGATGAAATAAGATAAATATCAAAAAAGCAACAGTTTTAGTGTATTGGCAATGACCACTTATTTGCTTAAAATGCTACAAAATATTTAGCAGTAAGTTCATCGAGAAATATGTAGGACCTGTATAAAAAAAAGCCTTAAATTCTCATAAAACTCTTTGAATAAATGGCTTAAGATGCCATAGTTTAGACAAGTAGAGTTAAAATTATAAAAACATTGATGCTCTTGGGCAGCACATGTAGCTCAAAGGAGTAGGGTGCTGGCCCCACATGCCAGAGGTGGTGGGTTCAAACCCAGCCCCGGCCAAAAACTGCAAAAACAAAACAAAACAAAAAACATCGATGCTCTCAACATTAATATAAATGAAATTGTATAAATGCAATACAATGATAATTAAAAACCCTGAGTATACTTGGGGTAGGGGGATTTGATAAGATTAAAAAATCATGTTGAAGGATTAAAATTTAGCATAGCCAAAAAATTAGAAAAATAAGTTGTGAGGGGGAATTAATCATAACAGGTAATATTATGTGGAGGCATGAGCACAGAAATTGAAGTGAAGTGGGATAGGGAAAAAGATATCATATTTTAATATTAAAGGGGATGGGTAGCTCATAAATGGTGTGGGTAAAACTGGCCCTTCACCCGGAAGAAGATAAACTTAGATACCATCTTTGGCCAGTGTAAATTTCAGATAGATTAAATTGTTATTTGTAAAAAATAGAAGAAGAAAATGCAGAAGGTGATATGAGGTCAGACAATTAAGTTCACAAACTTGCCGCCATATGATTACGCTGGCAGCACTGTACAACTCAGTAAGGTTGTATAACCTTGGTATGTCAGTCTCACAGCTGGGTTCATGTTGACATGTGGTGATATCTTGCTGAGTCGCCTTCATTATTTTTGTAGTGTGTTTTTGTGTGCCATCAGGAGAATGGTGCATTCATAAATTTCTTGTTAAGCTTGGCGAGAGTAGAAGTCAAATCAGGGACATGTTAGTGCAAGTTTACAGAGATAATTCCAAGAAGAAAACAGCAGGATACAAATGGATTAAATCTTTTTCTGAGAGGAGAGACAGTATCACAGATGAAGAGAGGTCAGGACAGCTAGTAAGGAGTAGAACTAATGAAAAATATTGCAAAAATTAATTGAGTAATATGTCAAAACTGTTAATTCACTGTGAGAAGTATAGCAGACCAAGTAAACATTGATAGAGAAACAGTTAGGAAAATCTCAACTGAAAATCTTGGCCAATAACTCATGGCTCTCCATCACTACACTGCACCGGCTCACACTGCACAGTCTGTGAGGGCGTTTTTAGCCAGTAAACAAATAACGGTATTGGAGCACCCTCCCTGCTCACCTGATATGGCCCCCAGTGACTTTTTTCTTTACCTGAAGACAAAGGAAATATTTAAAGGAAGACATTTTGGTAAGATTCAGAATATATAGAGTAATATGAAAGCTGCTTTGATGGCTGTTCCAGAAAAAGAGTTCCATAATTGCTTTGAAGGGTGAACTAAGTGCCGGCTTCCCAAGGGGCAACCTTGGAGGTGACCACAGTGATATTCAGTGTGTAGCATTTTCTTCTAGGCTGGGTTTGTGAACTCATTGTCAGACCTGGTATGTAAAAATAAAGAGTTGAAGATATTTGCAACACAAATGACATTTAAAGTGCTATTACTTATAACATGAAAGAGCTTGCAAATTGATAAAAAGAAGACAAATGCACCAAAGGAAAATGGAAAAAGCATTTGAATAGTTAATTCATGGAGAAATAAGTCCACAGGAGGCACAATTAACAAATAATAAGGTGTTCAAATTTTTGCTAGTCAAAGAAATATAAATTAAAATGAAAACATGAGGCATTTTTGTACACACTAGTTTGAAAAATTTTAAAATAAGTTTATACCTATTGTGGGTGAAAACTTGGGGAAAAGCATATTCTCATGCAGAGTTGGAAGGATGTTACTGGGAAAAGAGTATATGTCGTTTGAGTCAGCAGTTCATTCCTGTGATTCCAGGCCACCGAAATAAGAGCACTACTATATAAGGATGTTTATTCAGGCTCTATCTGTGGAGGACGCTACCGAAAAGCAAAATGAATAGCCACTAAGAGAAGAATGGGTGAATAAAGTGTGGTAAATTTGTAACATGAAGTATTATAAATCTACTAAAAGAATCAATCAGGGCTCGGTGCCTGTGGCTCAAGTGGCTAAGGCGCCAGCCACATACACCTAAGGTGGTGGGTTTGAATCCAGCCCAGGCCCGCCAAAAAAAACAATGATGGCTGCAACCAAAAAAATAGCTGGGTGTTGTGGCGGGCACCTGTGGTCCCAGTTACTTGGGAGGCTCAGGCAGGAGACTCGCTTGAGCCCAGGAGTTGGAGGTTGCTGTGAGCTATGATGCCATAGCACTCTACCCAGGGGGATAGCCTGAGGCTCTGTCTCAAAAAAAAAAGAATCAATCGGACTTGCATCACCTAATTTGAAAGGATGTTACATCTTACTCAAGGGAAAAATATAATATAATATCATTTTGGTAAAACAAAGTCCCATCACCCTTAAATATATGCTAAATATGAGCATGGAGAAATATGAAATGAGACGTTTCACATTTGTTATCCAGATGGGAATTGAAGAGGGAGGAGAAGAGAAGGATTGAGAAGAAGGAAATGGGAAAAAAAAAAGATGCAGTGTATCAAGAAAAACAACAACAAATAAACAAACTCTAAGAGCTGGGAATGAAATGTCCTCGTAGAAGAAGATATCAGTAAAGGATTGGAATCAGCCAAGAGTCAGACACATGAGAGATTTCAGAAAACTACCAGAACCTCCATTTTTTTTCATGCTATTTAAGAGTTAAGTCTAGTTTCCTTGGCAGAAATTGGAGACTGATTGCAGAACCCACATTATGATCCTTTCAAAATTTTGGTTACATATATATGGATACTATGTTGTGGAGGTCTCGAAGTTTCAATTTTAAAATATGACAATTTACTAATTTACCTATAAATGCAAAGTCTGTCTTTATCTGGGAAAATTAGGAAAATGATAGCCCATTTTTTCTCACCATTTTACCATTCCCATCATGGTGGATCATATTCTATTTTATAAATTTCCGTCGCTCTCTAGAAATGAGAGTGAACATAATTTGTTACCATTTGTCACTGTATACCTTGCGAACAGTTAGACATTCAATAAATAATTTGTTCAATAGGATTGAATTTCATTTTTTTTTTTTTTTTGGAAGAGTGCTTTCCAGCTGAGATAAGTCACCAAAGGCCGATAAGCAATGATTCCTAATAGCGTAGTCCCTAACATTCCTCCCGATGAAGGAGATAGACTTTTAAGTGCCAAGAGGCTCTGCCAAATGCAGACTGTCAGTCACAATGAATACAGATTTCACCTTCACTCAAGTGTGCCTTTGGCCAGTACCAGGTGATTAAAGCTCTCGCAGTATTACCTAGCTGATTGGAGGCACTCACCACATTCTCACGGTTTCTAAGGCAACTGATGAAAGAATCTAAGAACTGAGGCCTCATTTAGGCTGATGCCCTTGGAAAGGTAGAATTTCTTTTCCAGCCGGCTGTACAGGGAGACAAGGCTTATTTGTTTTACTGTTTTCCATTTCTCTGAATTTCACAGCACAAGGTGCTCAGATACCTTTTGGTAGAACTTACTGGAAAATGTTACGCATAGAAAAATACAGAGCTCAGTTTTGCCGATCCAAAAACACTCGGTATGATGACGGGTAAACAGGAGGCCGCTCAATGAAGACTCTGTTTGCCGTTTAGCCTCGATTTTTATTTACTTCTTTGCAACACAAACTGTAAACGGTAATATTGATGATGCTGTGTCAACACCTCCGTGAAGGCGTCTCTTTTACAAAAGCCCTGGTGTTGGATGGGTCCAACACAGGCAAGCTTTTCATGCAGTTCTGCTGTTGAGGTTTGACACTCACTGTGACCAACTGCCATGGAGATAAATTCCCTGGTTCTCTGCAATGAGCTCTTTTGGGTAACAAAACGGCCTCCAGGGGCAGTCAGGGCTTGCTTCCAATGGGGACTTAAGAGGACCTTTTTTTTTCTTCTCTGTTTAAACAGCTAGTCTGAGATACAACAAGCAAATTGTCCACGTACGTCTCTGCAGCACTCCCGGCCTTGGCCACAGCCTTGCTCTCTCTTTATGAACTCATTACCCAATTCAATGAAATGAAACCATTTTCTTTCATTAACTCGCTGAAATATACTGTGAGCGTTTCATTACCATGTAAAATTACTTTTTATTCTTTTGTCTTGCAAAAGGAATATTAAATCCTAGCAGTGGGATGTGAGAGGCAATGCATGCCGTTCTTTGATGCAAGAATATCCTTGATCATATTCCCACCCGTTTCTAGGGCAATGATGGTTGTAGTTATGACTCTCAAGGTCCCGAGGTAACTTCAAAATGGCAGTAAATTCACAGATCGTAGAGAATGACGCTGCCACGCAATGTTTGAACCTGAACATAAACTCTGCGGTCTTACTGGTTTGTCTTACTGTTACATCCCCCTGTGCCTGCAGTACCCGGAACATGGGAAGGCCCCTGCTGGATGTTTATTGGCTGAATGAATACATGAATGAATGGCAGGCCAAGTACTGGGAGTTGGGCCATGGTGAGGTTAACATGGTGTGACAACTGGCAGTGGTGGGGACTTGAAGCTACTCACCAAAGGAGAAATTACAGGATGGGCCTGGATTGAAGGTTCTGGGGAGAGGGTCCATTTCAGCAGAAAGAATGCAGTTTGTTTTATAGGTTGATAGGAAAAGTGATAGCAATGAATACAAGCTACTGTATACTTTTGGCACATTGGCATTAATTCACAAAATATCACAAACTAGATGGCATTATCTTCACTTTATAATGTGAAATTGAGTCCCTGGAGATTTAATTACTTTCCTAATATCACGTAAATGGTGGAGTTGAGATTACAAATCCTGACAAAGCCCATGCTCTTGTCATACATGTGTGTGGATAATGGTCCCTGGACCTGGGCATGTATTTAATAGGAGGAGGCAGGAGACCCCAATGCTTAGATGTCTTGAGAACAAGTAAGTCAGAGATCAGGGATTTCCAGAAATCCAGGTAGACTCAGAATCACTCAGGACCAGAGCAACCTGTAGCAGGAACCCTGGCACCAAGTTGGGAATTTTGGTGGGGAGATAAGAAGAAAGTAGGACCAGGATCTCAGAGAAATTGGATTATTGTACAGGCCACAAAGACGGTGTCTCAGGCATGGGGTATGCGGGTTTTCTATCATGGATTAACAGACTACCACAAGTTTAGCAGAAATAACCTGCACTTACTAGGTCACAGTTCTGCAGGTCAGAAGTCCAGGGAGGCACCAGTGGATTCTTAACTTAGCATCTCACAAGGCCTAAATCAAGGTGTTGATCAGGCTGGGCTCTTGTCTGCAGACTGTGGAATGCTGCATTACAGCCTCGTTTGGCAGGTTGATGGGATTCAAGTCCTTGTGATTGGAGGATCAAGGTTCTCGTTTTCTTGCTGGTTGTTGTCTGGGGACAACTTTCATCTCCCTGATGTAGCTTTCGGATTCTGACCCCCTCGTCTCAGCAGTGGAGACCTCCCTTGCATCAAATACCTCACATACTTTTAATTTGTCTGGTTTCCCTTCTGCTACCAGTTGGGCTCATGAGATCAGAATAGGCCTCCTCAAATAATATTCCTGTTTTTTTTTTAAATTCCAGATTAATATGAGGGTATAAATAATTCAGTTACAATGTTTGCATTTGTTAGGTAAAGTCTCTGTTGCAGTCATGTCCCACACCAGGAGGTGTGTCACATACCTTTACCTTGTGCCTGTTAGGTGGGAGCACACCAATCCTCCTCCCTCCTCTCTGCCCTCGCCTCTTTTCCCCTCCCCCCAACTTGAATTGAGTTGAGTTTTTCTCGTGTGGGCATCTATTAGTTCCTCTACTGGCATCATATTCCTGTAGAGTACATTGGATACTTGCTTTTCCAGTCTTGTGATGCTTTACCAAGAAGAATGTGTTTCAATTCCATCCAGGTTAATCCTAAAGATGCGAAGTCTCCATCTTTTTTAGGGCTGAATAGTATTCCATGGCATACATATATCACAGTTTGCTAATCCACTCCCAGTCTGATGGGTATTTAGGCTGTTTCCACATCTTAGCGATTGTGAATTGAGCTGTGATAAACAGTCTAGTACAATTGTCCTTAATGATAAAATGAATTTTTTTTCTACAGAGTCGATGCCTAGCTAGTAATGGGATTGTGGGATGTGGAAAGAAGGGAACACTTTTACACTCTTGGTGGGACTACAAACTAATACAACCTCTTTGTAAAGAAGAATGGAGAATCCTCCAAGTACTCAAAATCTCCCTATTTTAAGATGACTGAATAGTAACCTTGATTGCAATGCAAAATCTCTTTATTCCACACAGAGCGACATAGTCATGGGCATGGTGCATCATAGTATTCACAGTCACGAGGAGCAGGAAGGGAAATCTTGGGGTGCCTGGCGCGTGAGGAAGCTGTCAGGATAGGGTGAAGGTCACAGTGGGGATGCTGAGTTCTAGTGCATGGAGCTCTTTGAACTTCTTTTGTCTGAAGTCAATTAGATCAAACTGTGGGCATAGGTTGGCTGTGGCCAAATCTTTAATCTTGAGCCATTCTGAGGCTCTTTCAGAGGTCTCTCTGCAAGGTAGCACAGGAGAATCCCCAAGCTTTTACATGTGTGGGAAACATTCCTTTCTGACATCCTTTAACAAGGGGATAAGAGATGTGTGACTGCTTTTTGACATTGAGGATTTTGCTAGTGGAAGGAAGGTATATGATAATGATGAGGCAAATTGTGTCATCTTTGGCCTTCCGGGAAACCGATACCTGCTCATGGAAAAAAAAAATATATATGTTTTTGCCCAAAGGCCTATTCACCTGTTCCCAGTTGTCATTTTAGTGTTAAGAAATAGGCAGGGGACTCTTGCCTGCAGAGTGACTTTGTAACAGCCCTCACTTAACAATCCACCACGAGGCATCCTGACACTGAAAAATGATAATTTACGAGGCCTTTGCTATTTTTATTTCTTTATGTGGCAGGAAAGAAAACTCCATTTTTCTTCCAGAATAAATTCTCTCCCTTTAGGCAGAGAACTTTTGCCAAAGGCAACAACTAAAAATAAAATCTTCCTTTCATGTCTGTATTTCTGGGCTTCCTCACTTAATCAGAAGATTCTACAGGGACAGGGAAGTCGATGATAATCCTAGACGAGTTCAGAATCATCAGGTCTCCAGCTGGAACAGAGGCTGCATTGTATTAAGTGCCTTGCTTACCTATTTGTAACATATGGCTGAAAAAGCAGCCTGGATGAGACAGTTTAATATTCTTGACAGTATTAAATTTCAGCATCAGTTGTTGGGCGGAATTCAAGATTTCCTTCCTTCCACCTTCAAAAAAGGCTTTTTTTTTTTTTTTTGAGACTTAAGCTTTGCATTTTTCAGTAATCAAATGGGATAGATTTGGCTAGTCAGTTCCTCAGAATAATCGCTAGACTCTTCAAATAAGCAACTGTCCCCAATCAACCTGTAAGGAATGGCAGATGCACAACCACGTTCTCTGGGCAGACAGCAAGTTAAGGGTGATAGTTCTTCACACACCTCGTTTGCATATCTGACCGTGAGAACCTATGTACATTGCTTTTCTCCTGGCCCTTGCGTTTAATTTTAACCATTGAACTAATGGGAGATAATAAACCTTCCTTATTTTTAATTTGCAACACTCTGTTGTTAAGAAACCAGCAGCAATACCCACACTGGGGTAATGAATTTTGCTTATTATCTTAATATTTTCTCTTGACAAGAACACTGCAAGGCAATGTCTCAGAAAGACGTTTCTGGCACGGTTTCTTCTGTGAAGACTTGATCTTCCCAAACAAATGCCACTTTGTAACGAAATTTTAGTCACCGAACTGTCTCATAAGGAATGGGAGGCTTAATAGAAAGCTAACTGATGGGGCTTGGGTGTAATTCAGCACTCAGACGCTTAAATACCAGTGCCATGTTTGAAATAAATGGGTGTTATAGCTTTTAACTCTGTGTCTTGTTTTATTTTTACTTTGATTTTTAGTTGCTGTGTCCCTGCCAGCCCATCTCTGGGATACCTCGCCACCCTCACTGTGATCAATGAACAAGGTCCCTGCCACCTGCTCCTTCTGGGTGAGTGTCCAGTCTGTGCTCTGGGAAGGCTTGATGTGTCTTCTTGGGGCATCAAAAGGACATTCCCACAAACTGTGCTGCTGCTACGGTGCCTGCCAAGACACATCATGGGCAAGAGGGGGCTTGGTTATGTTGAGGATTGGGAGGACATCCATGATATAGTAATTTCCCAGGGCTGTGACAAATTAGGTGGCTCAAAACAATGGGAATTTACCATCTCACAGTTCTGGAAGCTAGAAATATAAAGTCAGCATGTCAGCAGGGTCATGCTCCCTCTGAGACCCTTGCCTGTCCTAGTTTCTGGGGGTGCTCTCCAATCCTTGGCCTTCCTAGGTTTGCTGCAGCAGCACCCAGTCCTGCCTCTGCATCACACGGCGTTCTTCTCCCTGGCTCTGTGTCTCCACTGTGGTTTTCTCTTTGTGAGACCAAATTTCCCTCTACTTCTGAGGTCCACCCGACTGAGCTCATCTTAATTCGACTAAAACTGCAAAGAACTTATTTCCAATAAAGTTTCACAGGTACTGGGAGTTAGGACTTCCACATATCATTTGGGGGAACACAATTCAACCCAGGCACTCACCCTGCTCCCACTTTGGAGTGCAATGAATTCAGCCTGGAATGGTTGAGATGTAACACAGACGTTGTCTCAGAAGAGGGATCTTTCTCCCTCTCAGGGTCTCTCTGAGACAGGAACAGGCGAAGTTTGCTTTTTTCTTTTTCTTTGTACATTTTTAAATGATTCAGCGTCTCTTTTTTTAAATTAATTATTATTTTTTTTGAGACAGAGCCTCAAGCTGTCCCCCTGGGTAGAGTGCTGTGGCATCACAGCTCACAGCAACCTCCAACTCCTGGGCTCAAGCGAGTCTCCTGCCTCAGCCTCACAAGTAGCTGGGATCACAGGCGCCCGCCACAATGCCTGGCTATGTTTTGGTTGCAGCCATCATTGTTGTTTGGCAGGCCCGGGCTGGATTTGAACCCTCCACCTTAGGTGTATGTGGCTGGCACCTTAGCCACTTGAGCCACAGGTGCCGAGCTGATTCAGTGTCTCTTTATAAAGGTTCATTCATTAAGAGGAGAAAAAAATTTCTTCGATTTTGCTTCCAGAAAAAAAAAAAGTCTTTAGGGGAGTAAAGTGAGTTGTTGTCATTTTATAGGTGAGAAAACTGGGGCATGGACAACCTTAAACACGTTGAACACACCTATGTTTCAGCCATGGATATGTAAGGAGTTACTAGTCGAATGTGACTTTCCCTAGTTCATAAGCTGAGAGGAGAGAAGAATGCAGGTTTCTGGATGTCTTATCGGAAGGTTTGGGCCTTATACGTTGTTGTTCCTGACCATGTGATAGAAATGTATTTCTGAGGCCATAAGCCCTGTTACACCTTTCTCCTCTAAATTCACCTTTCCAATCTATTCTGGAGTTTCTACTAAAAAGTCCTACTTTATGGTAAAAAGAATATTCCTCATTCATTTCATTATAACTATGTACATGTGACTGAGCCACTTAGTGTACTATGATTCTCATATTTTCTTGAAGAACTTTATTTTGAGTGGACTTAATATATGCTCAAGTTTTTATTTGCTTAGTTTTCTATTTACCTATCATGGTAATCTCACAACTCTGATTCTACACCTCTTCTTGGTGCCTTCTAATATATCAGTAAGTGTAGGTCTTCTTTTTTTGGACATATCTTCCCCCTGCCCCCAATCCATGCCCTCCTTCCTCTTGTTTAAAATGTGAACTGTGCAGCCAGTGTCCGGACACATCCCTTCACTGTCATTCTGGGTCTTCCTTTTGCCTCTCTCTTGCACTGGATTCTCTGCTTTCCTTTTATTTTGTTGTTGCTGTTGTTGCATTTTTCCTCTTCATTTTGGTCAAGCACATTCTGAGATTTTCAGAAACATCATATCACAGGTAAATATTTTGCCAGTTTACTCATCTGATAATTAAATTTCTCTAATTAAAGGTAGAATGGTTAATCTTTCTTCACCTTGATGGGCAGTATGGCTGGATACAAAATTCTGGACTGGAAGCAATTTTCTCCCTAAATTTGATGGCATTGCTTCAGTATTTTGTAACTTCTGGTGTTGCTGAGAAATCTGATGCCATTCTAAGTATGATCCTTAGTAGCTAACTATGTATTTTCTCTCTGAAACATAGCATGGTCAAAAATTTTATAATAATATAATCTGTAATACATACAGGTATTTTTCCTTTACTGTTCTGGGGACTTTTTAGTTCTATCAGAAAATTGATATCTTGAGTTTCTATAATTTTCTTTTAGCTGCACTATTAATTTTCTCCCTACATAGTCTCTGTGTTTTCCTCCTAAAACCCCTGCTAGTTAAACATTAGCTTTTCTTGAATAACACCGTAATTTTCTTACTGACTTTATCCATTTTTCATCTTTTTATCACTTTGTTCAACTTTCTAGGCGTCCTCAATAATGCATTCCAATATATTGTTGTATTTTTAATTTCCTAGTATTCTTTATATTCTGTGATTCTGCCTCTTTAACAATGTCCTAATCTGACTCATGAATTAAATATATTAATTATCTGAGGATACTAATTATAATTTTTGAAGTTTAAAAAATTTCCTTTATTTTCAGCATTTCTACTGTATTCTTTACTTGATTTAATTGTTTTTGCTATTTTTATGATAGTGTTTTTTCTTAGGTCTCTGCTGATCCTGTCTCATCTTTAAGAATGGTACAATTTAGAAGTTATTGGAAGCTCTGTTTGATGGATAGAACTTGCTGACTAGTGGTAGATTTGACTGTCAAGTGAATGAGTTGGGATTTAGCAATTTTATTGGGTAAACCCAAATGCCGGTATTTATCATTTGTTACTAGGGCTGGTCTGTTTCTTCAGAGATGAATTCACTTTCCTGATTTGTAGTTTCTCAATTTGAGAAGCAGAGTCTCACCATTCTGCATGTGATTTTCACTTAATTTTCATATTGCTCTTAGCTATAGCTGGTATTTCTGTGTCCAGAGCCTTCAGTTCTGTTTTCCAGAGACTAAATCTTCAGTCTTCTATTGATTAAGGAGAAACGGATTTGTAGTTTATTATGGCACGAGAGGTAACTAGAGACCTAAGTGCTCCTTATAGACACTTTTAAGAGTCTTTCTGTTTTCAGTGTTATATTTTACCCCCTTCCTTGAGATAGCAGGTACCTCAATTCCTGGGACTTTTAGGGTTTCTGTAGCGTAAAGGCATGCACAGTGAATGTGATTGCTTTTTTCCATTTATAGTTAGGAGAGTCTGTCTTCCTTTGCTATGTTCAATTTTCTCTACCTTGCTAAATTTTTACCTACTATCCTTTTAATTTGTGCCTTTAAAATTTATTTAACTATTATTTATATGGTGCTTTCAGAATGAAATATGAAAGACTATTTTCAAAACCCTTATTTAAATTCTATAGGCCACAATTTCCTCACCTATAAAATAAAATGGGTTAGACTAACTTGGGTTTCCAAATGTTGTTTAATACTCCAGTAGGCCGACTTGTTCAGAATCACCAGCAGAGCATAATAGCGCAGATTCCTAGCTCCTACCCTTTGGGAAATGTAGCATGTAGCACTTAGCATGGGGCTGAAGCCTCCAGTTAAAAAAGCTTCCTGGTGCTCTTGATGGTAACAGGATTGAGGAATTACCAGGCCAATTGCCCGCAATTCTCCAGCTCTGAGCATTTATGATGTGTTCTCTTTGGATCCTGCCTCTGTCCCCTGGCTACGGTGTAAAGTGCTCTAATTTTCACTGACTACTCCTCTGGTTCTACAACCCTTTGGAAATTCTGGTTTAAGCTGATCAAAGGCCCCAGCTCAATACAAACTGTGGCTCCTTTCAAACATTTACAAATTTCAGAATTTTCCTTCTTTATTTACCTGATTTTAGTTTAGACTCTTCCTGGGATTCATCTTGTTCCTTGTCTCCTACAAACTTCACAGGTAAGTATCCCTGTACATGGCCTAGGATGGAAACCTTCTACCCTCGTTGGGACTTTCTGAAGAAGCAGAAAGCTGTTCTTTCTGCACAGAGGTGACCACAGCGGCCTTCCCACTAAGAACCAGAATACAGACATGCTGTCATCTGTGCAGAAAAGTGAGGGCTTGCAATGCTTCTTTGAAATGTTTAGTCAAGGATGGTATAATTGTTCCAATAATAAACTTGGCTTCTCCCCACCTCCCATAGAAGGTCTTTATTTGGAAGTTTTAGACAAACAAAAAAAAATGTCATTTTAGGGCATATTTACTCCAATTGGATACATCTGGATGTTTGAAGTTTTCCCTGCATGTCTACCCTTTACCTTGCTTACAGAATGCTTAATAAATGTTTGTGAATGTAAGAACCCATGTCTAAACAGTTCATTGATAGAAATCCAACTTGTTTCTTCTCATCCCTTCGATTCCTTGAAAGTCAAACTCAGAACTTTAGCCTACTGGCAATCAGTAATTTTTCAAATATTATCTCAGGCCAGAAGTTTAATGAAGAGATCTTTATAGGCATTAAAATTCCTTCCACTGATAAGCCTTGCTACACCCACCACGCCTTGCCCTGACCTCTTGTAAACTCTGTGTTAAGGGTGGAGAAAAGCAGTCAGTGATTAATGTTGAGACTTAGCCAACATCTTATTAATAAGTGGTCGCTTTCTACACAGTCATTAAGTACCTGCTTTGTTCTCAGCCCAGTCCTCAGTGGTATAAAAGATAAAGAAGTAAAAGAATTTGAGCGCTTCCTTGACAGAATTTACAATCTAGCCAGATATATTTATAATTGGGGAGTTTATAAGTGTGTGGCTTTTTTCTCCTCCTTCCTTCCTTCCTATTTACTCTGACATACACATTTGCTCCCCTGAGTGGCTTCCCTTCCCTGTCACCCATGATTCACCCCTGCAGACTTTGCCTGGCAGTATAACCAGTTCTCAGTGAGTGTGAACGTTTTGGAGATGAACAGTACTGAGTTCAAAGCCCATTTCTGTCACTCATCAAATCTGTGACCTTAGGAAAAATCAGTCAAACATACCTTATATGTCTATTATAAGGATTAAAAATAATGTATATGAGGCATGAAGTCTTATGTGCCCAGCAGGTATTTAATAATTTTGACAATGTGGCCAGGCCTGGTGGCTCACACCTGTAATCCCAGTGCTGTAGAAGGCCAAGGCATGTGATTGCCTGAGCTCAGGAGTTCGAGACCAGCTTGAACAGGAGTAAGACCCTGTTTCCAAAAATAGCTGGGTGTTGTGGTGGGCATCTGTAGTCCCAGCTACTCAGGAGGCTGAGGTAAGAGAACCTCTTGAGCCCAAGAGTTTGAGGTTGCTGTGAGCTGTGATACCATTCACTTTACCCAGGGTGACAAAGTGATACTCTGTCTAAAAAAAACCCCCAAACATATATTTATTAATATATATTTTATTTATATTTATATTTATTTAAATTTTTATACACATATTGATTTTTATATTTTATTTATGCATATTTTATAAGCACATATGTATTTTTAAATGAATACAAATTTACAGTACAAATTTTTATCAATAAAAATTTATATATTTTATATACACATATGTATTTTTAAATAACAAAATATATATAAATAAATATATGTGTAAAATATACAAATAAAATATATATTAATGAATATATGTGTGTATATATATATATATATTTTTGACAATGTTAAATGTTAGCCAGAGCAGCAACTCATAGCAACTCAAATGGCTCAAATGCCCTGAAATGCTTCTGACATGTTAGTACGGTGACAGAACATTTGTGTCTGGTTATAACATTTAAATTATTTGCTCTCATAGCATTATTTTCATTAACTAATACTATCACTTACAGTCATTTCTGCCTCCACCTCCCATTTCTCCCACCAAAAAGAGAAGAATTCGGAAATAATGGGACTCTGTTCAGAAAAAATACCTGTTGGGTCTCTCTTAGTAGCCCGGGAAGTAAGTCAGAACTTATTTATTAATTCCACAAATACTTACTTGACCCAGCCTCAATGCAGAATAAGAAGGAGAGCAGGACTTAGAGGAACTGGCAGGTGTGGGTGTGGCTGAGCTGGAGAGGCGGAAAGTGATGAGAAATAGGCTGGAGAGGGTCCTTGAAGGCCACGTTCTGAATTTGGATCTTATGGTAGAAGCAACATAGAAGAGAAGATTTGCCTCCCCATCCCACACATACACTCTTTGTTTAAAAGAATAATTGTTCTGAATGTAGGTGGAAAATGGATTGGGGCATAAGCAATCCTACATAGCTGGAGTGCTGTTCTTGCAGTCTAGCCAGGAAATCATAATTGCCTTATCTGGGGAGGGTGGAGTGTGTTGGAAGAGCTTTAGAGCTATTTACGATTTAGGAGGCACAAGCCCATGATTCCTGGGCTTGCTGGGACCAAATGCTTTTGGACTTAAAAATCTTTTTGCTATTCCTAGAAAAGTAATATGACATATATAAAATATATTACGTAACACCTTCATGGAGATGGGGGCAATCATCAAGACATCAATATTCACACAGTAACACACATTCACAATAAATGAGATGTATTAAGAAAATTAAGACTCCTCAATCACTTCTGAGAGGTTTTGCTATCAAATGAGTTATAGACAATCTTTGCATTTTTACATGCTTTTGTTTTGGAGTTGTGCATGTTATTATAATAATTAATTGTGTCAGGTGGATGGAATAACAAAAGGGTTAGTTAAGATTGATTTTGGGTTTTTGCTTTGGGAGTTAGGTAGATGATGGTACCACTCTGAGAGAGGAGGACAAAGTGGGAATTGCATGCTTGTGGCCATGAACATAGGTTCAGGATATGAGCCAGTAGTATTTATGGAACATTTAAGTAGACACGAAGTGGCAACACTGAGGGTGACCATAAGTGTTAAAAGCTGGAGCAAGACCATAAAAGACAGGTACTTATGTGTTGCTTGGATTTAGTAGCTGAAGAGCCATTGGTGACCTTGGAAAGAACGTCAGTGCTGTGGCAGGGAAGAGAAACCCAAATGTAGTGGATTGGGGAGTACGAGGAAGGTAAGGAAATAGAATGAGCCTAAGAAGATCCATCTTTAAAATTCCCTGCATATTTCTTTATCTCACTGGTCAACATGAGATCCCTCTTGTATGTCAATGAGCATTAGAGCTGGTAACTAGTTCTGAACAGTATAGGAAGACATATGAGGCACATTCCTTTCTCTTAACAACCCGCAGAAGACAAACTAAGAAAAAAAAAAATCACATGATTCAGTCCTTCAAAAGAGTTTAAAACATTTTTAAACCAGGAGTACATGTATCAATTCCTGTGGAATTTTTTATAATATACCCGGGCTCTATCCTTGAGCTCTATCAGCTCTCAGGTGCACTCAGGGATCTCTGCAGATAGAGTAAATGTTAAGGTGATTTTGATAAGAGGAGGTGGATCAGGGCTAGGTCTATAAATTTAGGAAATAGCCATAAAGAGGTGAGAATTTAAACTGTAAGAGAAAGTGAGAGTGTGGAGAGGAGACTGAGGAAAATGGAGCAGAACTTATATTTTTCCTTGTTATGTAAAACAAGAACTGGGGAAGAGGTATGGCCAGAAAGATCCTCGAAGGCTTAGCTGGGTATGGTAGCATGTCCACAGTCCCAGCTACTTGAGAACCTGAAGTGGGAGCATCCATTGAGTCCAGCTGTTTGAGGCTGTGTAGAGTGCATGATTGTGCCTGTGAATAGACATTGCACCCAACTGAGGCAAAACAGTGAGACCCAGTCACTTAAAAAACATTTTTTTTAATTAAAAAAGAAGAGTGAGGTTGGTGAATTCCTTGAGCTCAAGAATTTGAGAACAGCTTGAGCAAGAGTGAGATCTCGTCTCTACTAACAATAGAAAAACTAGCCAGGTGTTGTGGCCCATGCCTGTAGTCCCAGCTACTCAGGAGACTAAGGCAGGAGGATCTCTTAAGCCTGAGAGTTTGATGTTGCTGTGAGCTTTGACACCATGGTCTTCTACCCAGTGAGATTCTGTCTCAAAAAATAAAATAAGATAAGATGTTGGGAACTACTACTTGCTGTGCAAATTTGAGGCAGCCTTAGAAAGGCCTTTGTAAAATATTGAACTATGAGAAGATTATTTTAAAAAATGATTTTCCTTGTTTTGTTCCAATGATTCCAAAAATAATACAGGGTACTGCAATGAAGGAAATGAAATCCTTTGTAAGTCTTATGTCTAATCATGAGCATTGCTTTATTATTATTATTATTATTATTATTATTATTATTGTCGTGGGTATCCTTCCTGGGTTTTGGAAAAACATGTTTGAGACTTTTGATTGAAAGAGTAGCTATTTATCTGGGTTAACATTAGTTTTGATCCAACGACATATTTTACACATAAAACTTAAGATGAATTGATTGTTTTGAGTATTAATGTGTGGTAAAATGACTTTGGAACCTTTCTGGTATAGGTATCGTTATTCTGAAAAGTTATAGTGGAAAGTATAGACCAGGCGCTGGCCACCTAAACTAGAGCCCTTGGGCCAAATCCAGCTCCCTGCTTGTTTTGTAAGTGAGTTTTACTGGAATACACAGCCATATCCATTTGTTTATGTGATGTCCAAGGCTGCTTTCGTGTTGTGACACCCGCATTGAGTAACTGTGACCGAGACTATCTGGCCCATCGAGACTAAAATATTTATGATATGGCCCTTTACATAAAATGTTTGCTGATCCTGATGTAACCAGTGTTTTCCAAATTAAATTCCATGACACATTAGTTTCCCATGAAATGTTAATAAACATTCTTGAACAAGAGCCCCGAGTTCAAATAAGTTCAGAAAATGCTGGATTAAGCAAACTTAACCAGGTCTCTTTCCAGTTGGACCCCTGATAACATTTAACTCATTGATAATCAACAAGAACAGGGGATATTATATATAGCTTGCCTCAAAGTTATTGGATCACAGAATTTTTTTCTAGAAACACCTATTAATGTCACATAGTTTGGAAAATTTCAAATTAGTCTGTTTGGTAGGCCTTGCCAAGGTCATAAAATGGCATAAATGTGAGGCCATGGCATTTTAATTCTAAGGTGTCTGTGTGGAAAGACTGCTTGGTTCCAGAGATCAGAAAACCATTCTGTGCTGGGCAATCATCTGAGCTGTCTTTTGTGGCCTGACTTCTGTGAAGGCGATTCTAGCCTGAAGCAATATTCCCACTCAAGCTAAGCAGAAATGCAGGTTAAATATACAGGCCTCTATATAGATACATAGGAGGGAGATAGATAAGGCCTCTAAGGTGGTAACTGGGGGAAATGAAGCATTCGCTTTTCTGAATGTTGTAGGATGGAATTTTAGAATAGAAGATTTGGAGTATTGTTTCCAGAGCCATGCTGTGACTTTCATGGGTATTGGGCACTTTTGTTTTGGTCCAGACCCTTTCTTCATTTAAAAAAAAATTATATTTTATGACTACATTAGTATAGAGACAAATATAATCCAGTCTGGATATATTCATTTTTCTTCTGATCCGAAAGATATTAAAATTCAAACATTTCATGGTCCCTAAAAAGATTGTGGGCCCTAGACACTGCCTACAGTGCCTACTCAGTGAGTCAGCCCTGACAGTTGCTGAGACATAAGATCTTCCCTGCCAGACTAGAACCTTCCTTACGGTTTGTACTTCGTACTTCCCTTTTACTTTAAGCACTGAAAATCTCAAATCTAGTATTGATTCGATAATATCTGTTGAATGAATGGATGATGAATTTCAAGATTCCTAAAGACCCCAGTAGAGGACAAGAACGAGCAGCATCCTCAGGAACCAGGATGGGAAGGACCTTTCTTCCAAAGATCGAATCAAATTAACACAAGTTATTAGACATAGATCAGAATATCATTATGTGATGGAAAAAAGTCTCAAGTTAGGTCTCTAAGTAATCCTGCAGCAAGTCATCTCATAACTTTGGGCTCCAATTTCTTAATTACTAAAACCAAATATCAAGTCAAATGAGGAGGTTACACATGTGCTTCTTATCAGAAACCAGAGCAAACAGCAAAACTTTTATATATTTTTTTAAGGTTATGAAATGACTTGTGAGTTTTAAAAGCAGTCCTAGTGTTATAGATCCTGAGTTCATTTAAAAATTAAACTCTCTTAAAAATGGTAATCATGGCCAATATGGTTACAAACTACCTAATGTGCTTTCAAAAAACAGTGCATGAAACCCTTCTAAGAGCAAAGCAAATCAGAAAGTTCTTAAAATTCAATAAGAATCTTAATGAGCCACCTAACTCAATTTTCTTCCAACATAGGCCTCTTCTTAGAGAATATTCTTACCTGCTTTTTGTCATACCTTACTTGAAAGCTGTAATACCCGGACCACAGGGTTTTGCTTTTACCAGGAATTTTGTCTAATCCAACCTATAATTAGTAGAAAAGAAGTGGTACCATCAGTACATCACACAGTCAGTGACACTCACACGAGGCTATGAGGAGAACCATTTAAAAAACAACTTAACACCCCTCCCCTCCTTTTCCCTTTTCCCCCATATTCTTGGGCTTGGGCTATATTCCCCATACTATAGTTTCATAGTAGGGCTGTGTACATTGGATACTTTTTCTTCTATTCTTGAGATACTTTGCTGAGAAGGATACTCCATCCATGTAAACATGAAAGAGGAAGGGTGATTGGTGGGCCCACACCTGCGGTGCATCTTACAGGGGTACATGTGAAACTTACTAAATGTGGAATATAAATGTCTTAACACAATAAGAAAATGCCGTGAAGACTATGTTAGCCAGTTTGATGAAAATATTTCAAATTGTATATAAAACCAGCACATTGTACCCCATGACTGCATTAATGTACACAGCTATGATTTAATAAAAAAAAAAAAAGATAAAAAACAACTTAGCAAAACAAATACGCAGACTGCTGTCCATTTCCTATTAAATCAGAGATGAGAGGTACTATTCTATCTGGTACTAGTTTCTAACTGAATGAAAACAACCCATCATCACAAAGACGGGAAGTTGGGCTAGTCACTTCTAACTTACGGAAATTTCTATCATTTTCTCTAATGGCATAATACATAACTCAGGAAAAGGCTCCCTGGCACACTTCTGAAATATAGAAATACGTGTGCTTTGATTTTCACCTCAAGCGCAGGCAGAAGTGGAAAAACTGAGATTTGCCGAGTTTGTTCCGTAAATCTCCACCAGTTCTTTGCAGACAGTGCTGCTTTGCTTAGAGGAGAAGAGCTGGGTGGGCAGAGGGTGGCTCCCAGGACCCTCACTCCTCTCTGCCATTTCCCACCATTCTGAATAAAGAAAGAAGGGAGATTGATCACTGGGAATTGAATGTTGCTGGGAAAGGTATTTTACCCTCTGTCAACCAAATGGCATTTCACAGAGGAGCTCTCTCTGGCACGGACATAATATATTTTGCATATTCCAGGAGGACAGAGAGGATTTCACACATTTTGTTCCACTGCCAAGCATACATACTGGTTTGGTGTTGAGGTAAAAGATCCACATACCCCTAGAAGGCCTCTGGGCACTAGCCTTCGGGAGCGTAGCAAGCCTTGGCCATGACCTATTTGGGCAGATCTAGCATTCACCAGAGATCTAGGACATTTTAAGAAGGAATTTTTCATACATATGATGCTAAATCGCATAATCTTGAACGGATTTACCATCAGAGTTTTCAAAGGATTTTATTGACTTAGTCGGTTTCATGAAGGCTCAAGCTGATTTTGCTTTCAAATGCTCAAAGAGAGGCTTATTAAAATATGTTCTTGGTGTAGAAAATGACTCTGGATAAGAATAGCCATCCTAAATGGTTCCTTGACCCTGTAATCAAGATTATCTGTGATTTTTTTTTTTCTCTCTCTTGAGGCAACAGCTTGTATTTTGCCACGGAAAAAATGAGAACAATTAGAATGTTTTCTAGATTAGATACCTGGTATCAGAATACAGAAGATGCCTGTTCTGGCAGACTGATTGTTTTTCCAATACCAAGTACAGGACAAAGGTTCTGTTTTAAAATCCCTGCCTTCCCTGATGCCAGGCTGCTCTGCCTGAAAATTCCATGCCAGGAACCTGAAGCCCCTTTACTGAAGCTTTGTCCTATGGGACCAAGCTACGTTTCAAAGGTCATCATATCACGAGGCAGGAAGAACCAATTTCTAGGAAGACCAAAAGTCCTTTCAGGGCTGTATTTGAATGGTTCTCAAACTGACACTTTTGTTCCTATCCCTAAATTTGATCCACCAGCAGGTTGAGGGTTCTGATGTTAGGAATCTCCAGAATAGAGTTCGGCTTTAGGGAATACAGCTGGCCTGCAGGGTTTCTGGAAGAGGCTTCACTCCTTGTGCCTTTTACTCTGTGGCCCAGTTCTGATGATCCGGTATATTTTTAGAAAAATGTTGAACACAGGCTAATCATGGAGATTTTAATTCATTGGACGTTATAGGCCTGAAACTTAAAAATATCTGAAATCTGACAAAGAAATTATGGGCTACAAAATAAGAGAAATAATCTCAAAATGAAGTAGTTTCAAGAACAAAATTTTAAAGATCCTCTTGCAGTTTAAAGAAAAATATTACATTTAGGATGAGAGGTGGGTATGTATTAATATGTCTGATAGGCTGTGGGGTGGACGTGAGGAGGAGGGGCTGGGCTTGTGAAACTCTTACCACGATCCTGGGGCTGGGCATATTGAAGACAAGCAATAGAACTTTTTAATGGTTAAAAGTATATTGTTTCTGGTTTTCCCCTTAGTAAGAGATGCTAGTGATACTGGATTAGATATAAAAGTTCAATTTCCAATGACGGTAGCTTAATGATGTCTCAACATTTCCACTCCTGTTGGATTGGGTGTGTCCAACTGAACCTGCTTCTTTTATTAAGAGGATTGGCCTGGGAGACCTCAGAGAGGAACTGTGGCAAGTCGAAAATGCTGACTTTAATCCCGGTAGCAATTGTTGGGCTCTCTTTGTGTGGGCTCTCCCCCTCCCCTTTCAAAACTTGCAATTAACCTCGGGTATGGAGCCTTTTTAAAAGTTTAGTTGAGGGACCCATAATTTAAATGTACATAGAGAAACAGCAGAGACAGAAACCAGGAATTTTGCCAGACACCTGGGAACAGCTCTGTATTATTTCAGAGTCTTCAAGTTGGAAGGGGTTTTCAAAATCTTCCTGCTCAGCCCCCCACATTCTACAGATGAAGGAAGGAGGGAGGGCCCAGATGGCAAGTGACTTACTCAAGGTCTTAGAGGTGATTTGCGGCAGAGGAGGGATTAGCGGGCAGGCTCCTGACCTTTTCTCTGACTCTGGGCTGACAGAGAGTGGAAGAAAAAAATAAAGTCCACTTTGGTGTGGAAATGCTTTCTACTAAGATTAGAGGAGAATGAATCATTGGAATTTTTTTTTAAAAATAGTGATTCAGAGCAAACTGCAGAGAGTATGCAAGATCCAAGGAAAAAACTGAGTTCTAGACTTACAGTTTTAGGGGTCCTCAAACTTTTTAAACAGGGGGCCAGTTCACTGTCCCTCAGACCATTGGTGGGCTGAACTGCAGGCCCCGGGACGAGTCAGCTGCTAAGCAGGATAGGCAGTGGTGGCAAAAACACCCGGGGGGCTGGATAAATGCCCTAGGCAGGCCACATGTGGCCCGAGGGCCGTAGTTTGAGGATGCCTGGTTTACGTCCTAACTGTTTACCAAGCCTAGATAGGCATGGAGTCTTTAACTTTTGCCTGGTTAATAATCAAATTTGATCTTAAAATCTCCCCAGCCATACTATGTAACGTCGTGTGCCTTATGGCTTGTGAAGTCTCCACTTATTAGTTTGGGTGGAATCCTTCAGCATAGAGAGATGAGCTGGTAAATTTTTTGCTCTAGGAATCTCCGAGATGAACTACACTCATTCATTCTCATTGCTAATGGGAATAATGACAGCCCATGCTATGATGCTAGCCTAAAAATGCAGAAAAGAATTTTGTATTATCATGAAATGTTATCCTATGTAGTTTTCTTAACTTAATTTTACTTTTTAATTTCAGTTTTCCAATAACCAAAGCTAAGAGTGAGTAGACCCTTAAAACTCTCCTTAGGGTTAAAATGATTAGTAATGAAATCCATTTTAATTTTAGAATCCTTGGTGAAAAATTTTAACATGTGGCTTTCAGGCCACCTGTCTTGAGGCCATTTCACAATGTGGAAAGTTTGACTCTTAATATTTTCTTGGTTGTTGGGTTCTAGTGGTTCTGTATTTTTCCCCCGAAAGTGTTAAACTGGTGTGAATGCTGTACTTCAGCCTTTCCTAAAATGTATCTCTAGAGTTCAGTGATGGAAAGCCCAGAAATTCTCTGTGGAGACATCATCTTGCTTTTAAGCCACACCTGCTATTTAGGCAAGGAAAATGGAATTCAGTGGTGGGAGATGTAACTCGGGACTAGCAATCTGCTTTTCAGAGATGTTATTTCTGAGACAGTGACAGAATGCCTTCAAACTCCTGTGCTGAGCATGGGAAGATGAATTTCCTAAGAGGCAGATTGTTTTCTTAAAATGCTCCACAACAAACCCAAGTTATCTTTTGCAGACTGGAAGATAGCGGTTTAACCAAGATAAAAAGCTGTAAATGGATACTAATCTACCATAGCCATTACTTTTGCACTAGGACATGATTTTCCACTAGCCAGAGCCTGTTCCAGGGAACTTTCTGATTTCTTTCCACTGAATGAAAGCACAGGGCTGTTTTCACCAGTATAATGACACTTCCTTTTCAACAAACAGCAGGGCAACTCCCCTCCCCCACCCTGTGCTCTGGTCTCTGCTTAACTTTGCTTTGGTATAATGAATGGCACAGTTGTCCTCGTCTTTGTGTTTTTAAAAATCAAACATTTTCTAAGTTGCTGGGAGCTATCTAAATTTTAATTTACATCGTAAACAACTGACATAATAAAATTCCTGTTTTTCTGTTCTTAAGGGATTTTGGACCCTTTTTAACATGCACTTACTGACTTACTGTCCCTCTGTGACCTTAATTTCAATTTCCTCATTCAGAAAATGGTAATAACAGTGACATTATTTCAAAGGATTATTGATGGGATTGAATGAAATAATATGTGTCTGACAAAGTATATGTCAGTTTTCCCTTTTTCAATGTTTGAATGAAACAATTTACTTCAATTAAAACACACTTTTACAATTCCTTCCCATTCCCCATGCAATGGAAAATAAACTAAAAATTCCATGAGGTTCATTTATGAAGCTATAAAAGAAAGTTAGTCATCAAATAATAAAATAAAATGGCAAAATCAAGAGACTTATTTATTCAAACTGTTTACAGTTTTGCCAATAAAGATAAAAATGATTTGACAGAACACAGCTATTAAAGCAATAAACCTTTCAGCTTCCACTGGCATCCCAGATTGAACCCCACCTAGAAGAGATTTGGAATAGAGCGATTCGAATGTACCTGTTGACTCACAATCTGGGCAAGAGACTTTTAGTCTTTCCTTTCCTGAGTTTGCTGATTTCCCCAGAACACTTACTGTCCTTCAGAACAGGCAGGCTCCTATGGTAACCAGTAACTAAATGGACCCCGTTGCCAGGAAAGGTACGTGAAACAAAACCAAAACAAGGCAGACAGGAAGACAGGGGCTTCCCCAGTGGTTGAACTGAGAGTTGTCAGGGGAAACACGAAAATACAATTAGAAAACAGCTCAGTGCAATGTTTTAGTATCGATCACGGCAATAATAGTAGTAAAAGATGGATTAATATGTGGTAACTGCAGGATCCTTTCCCCCCAACCTTTTCAGTTCTTTACTTTTGATTATGTGAGCACAGATTTCTATATGAACTGTTCAATAATTGGAATCAAATATTTGCCAGAAAATTTATTTTATTTTATTATTTATTTATTCTTTTTTTTTTTTTTGAGACAGAGTCTCACTATGTCACCCTCAGTAGAGTGCTGAGGCGCCACAGCTCACAGCAACCTCAAACTCTTGGGCTGAAGTGGTTCTCTTGACTCAACTTCCCAAGTAGCTGGGACTATAGGTATTTCATTTCATTTCTTTTTCTTTTCTTTTTTTTTATTTTGCATTTTATACAGAACAACCTGAAGTCTGCATCATGACCTGACAGTTACCCAGGGGTTACAGTGTGTCTATCTTGACAAGTGGGGTTCTGGGGATTGGGGATCCACACAAACACAGGCAGGAGTTTTGAAAGAAGAAAGGGGCACAGCAAGAGTGAATCTCAACTCTTTCTCAAAGAAAAGGCAGGAGAGTATTGAGTTGTTGGAAACCTGTGCAAATGGGGTTTCTGAAACACAACTGTGAGCTCTTGGGGAAGGGGCAGAAAAAGGATGTTGATAAATAAAGGGGCATTTTCTTGAGGGACGAGAGCTATTTTTAATGTCCTTATTCCGCAGATCTGATATTCAAAGGTGTCCATGTCCAATCATGAATGATTTCCCAATTCAAAAAGGGGTGCTAGTCATTTACTTATTTTTCAGAGACAGAGTCTTCCTCTCTTATCTCAGGCTAAAGTGCCAGGACATCAGCCTAGCTTACAGCAAACTCAAACGCCTCAGCTCAAGCAATCCTCCTGCCTCAGCCTCCTGGGTAGCTGGGACAGCTAACACCTGGCTTAGGATTTTTACATTGGTTTAAAAAATCCTTCCATCCTTAAAATATTTTTAAATCCTTGAAAATATATTGTTACATTGGTTTTACAGGTTCTTCTAAACTCAGTTCGATTATGAACCAGCCTTGGTGACCCACTTGGGTTCCTCAGGCATAGGATCCAATGAAATTCCCTTTATCATCCTTAGAACATTTGCAATCAGGCAATGAATGACTATAATAAAGTTTATCACGTCCTCTGCTGGCTTATAGAGTGAGGCAGGGAACTATGTCATGTTCAGTGGCCTATTCCTACAGCCTAGCATGGTACCTGGCATGCAGGGAAAACTCAGTAGAAAGGTTGATATATAGAAGACCCAGGCTCTGGGAAGTGACTTTTTCTTGCTTGTACACAAATGCTGAAAGCTTAGCCAGGGGCCTTTCATGAAACATTCTGCCTGGGATATTATTTGTGTCCTAAGATCTCAGAACACACGGACGTTCTTGTGTCCTCACATTTCAGTAGCCTAACTGAACAGGGAGGGATACTATTTTTCTTTCAGTTTGTAGATGTAAACAAAAGTTTGGTGTCTCTTGCCTGAAGTCATATAAGTTCCATGACAATAAATAGGCTGATTATAATAATAATAATAATAATTAAGACTTACAAAAATATGGCAGGCCTGGAGTCCCAGTGGACAATAGGCTCTTTGAAGACAGACACTTCATATTTTTTCTGTTTTCCAGCTTAGATCCTAAGCTTAGCCCTTCCATAACAGCTCAGTAAATAGATGTGAAAGGAATCACGTTGCTGACATCCTTATGACTCCGTCTGCTGGTTAGCATCTTTCTTCCACTTGTATCTGTCACAATAGTTCAGGTTATGCTGTGATAAGAGCTCTGAAATTTCAGGTTATTTCCTATGCATGGTGTCAGGGAGAGCTTTGCTTATCAGTGTCAACAGAGGGACTAAGGCTAAAAGAGACTTTGTCATCTTATGACTCTGCTGTCTAATCACCAAGCCTCGGGGTTTGCCACAGCAGGGGTTGAGGACAAACAGGTGAGTCAAGCACAAGCCATGGAAGTCATAGTCCAGGCTGTCACTCCTATTCCTTCGGGCTGAACTAGTCACACGGAGGCATGGAAGTGTCTAACTGAAAGCAAAAGAGAATTCAGTATTGGTGTACTTTAATAATGCCCCTGCACAGCCATTATCTGTGGTGACCCCAGGCTCTGTGAAAGAAGTAAGGCCAATGGCAAACAAGAGGCCAAAGGAAAGAAAGAAAGAACATCCAGGAAGAAAAAGAGGTGGATGGTGAACAGGAGTAAGAAAAAGCTTGGCTGGCAGGGCTGTTCTGCTCTGTTGGGCTCCTGTTCTGAGGGAGGACGAAAGCCCTCAAAGACACCAGTCTTGTCTTCTCAAAGTCTGTGTTGATCCTGCCCACGCACACATCGTGCACAACTTTCCCACTGAGGGCCACGCTTTGTTGATGCTCATACACCATTGTGGATCATGGCTCCTCGGGGGAGACCATCATAAGGTTTCCTGGATGTCTCAAAGCAGAGAATCCTGAAGATTCTTGCCTCCTATTTGGGGTAGGAGTGACAAGCTAAGGAAACTAAGACGCAGAAGTCTCTCCGACCCTGGAAGGCATTATTATTCTCTTCCTTAAAGTCTCTAACCATCTTCCTTTCTCTGCTGGGGTTAAACATCACAAAGGAAAGAATTATGGGTGTCTTCTTTGTGGTCGTCTTCTCAAAGTCCATACGCAATAGGCACGTAGGTAGTATTCAATAAATATTTGTTCATCAGTGGCTTGAAAGGGGTAACATAGAAGGATGAACTGCAGCACTTGTAATTAAGGGTTCATTTCCCAAAGTGGGCCTTTTGGGGAATAGCACAACTACTGAAGTTGCCATTCACCTGATTAGCTGTGTCGTAGGCGAGTTGAATAGGGAGGTTGTTTTTAATCTTCGGGTTGTCCTTGGCAAGATCCGCTCTGTCATTTTCTTTCTAGTTGGTAGTTTGGAAGTCCCAGCAGTACAGCTCATGGCTGGCAGTCAATTAGTTGTGAATTTATTTTTAATCTTCAGCAAATGTCCCTGGTGAACGCACATAGGATGCATGATAATTACCATCAACTACTATCTCTTCAGCTCCCCTGTGCCTGGCAAAGTACTACGCAAAACAGACAAGATATAGTTCTAGTCTAATAGATCTGACAGAGCAAATAAGGATCATTAACTTTTTTGCTGTATTTTTAAAAATAATTGTTTTGTGTGGAGAAGTGATTTTCTTATTATCTGATAAAATGCTTCCTGGAGGGCTAATTTTAAAGGACTTAGGGAAGAAAGAGGAGCAATGAGAGAGCATAAAAATATTAAAATAGGTCCTTTGATAACTGTACAAGTTTAAAAATTAGTAAGTAATAGGATTACTAGGGGGGGTGATGCCAGTTTGTGGAGGAAAAAGGTAAGAGGAACCTTTTTCTGATCCCACACTGGTATATACCTTTGTCTTCTCCCTTAATGGTTCGACCACTCTAGAATGAATGTCAGAATGTATTTCATAGCCAATATGTAACTCCCAGGCTGTTTAATTCATTAAGGAATAAAGAAAAAGAATAGTATCTATGTTTGTCATGTATGGAAACTCTTTCCTCATTTCCCAGTCAGGAGCAAACATCACCTGATTGTAAAACACACCTTTGTAAACATAACACCATTTGATTGAAAATGACATTCCAGGGGCACTAACTTCTTTTGATGGATAGAGAAGTTCTATAATGTTGGCTGTTGAGGAAACACATCGTAATTAATTTCTAAGTTTTGAACAAAGGATTATTCATCCTTCAGAGTTCTTGTTTGTAGATATCGAATTTGTTATGTGGATATCGAATAGTGTATCCGCTGTTGAGAATGATGAACTCTGGAAATCTTTATGATTATTGTTCATTCATCGGCCTTTATAGGCAAAAAATTACTTGTTGAACAGAAATAGTTGGGAAACATTAATCATTAGTAAAAATCCAGTTGCTCAAAAAAAAAAAAAGCCCCGTTACCATTGGGCTAACTCATTACCACATCACCCCTTCAAGGAAGAGCTCACTGTTGCCAAGTGTTTCCTGTGAAGAACAGGCAATGCTGAGTTTGGCACCATGGACAATTTCAAATTCCAGAAACGTCACAAAATTAAGACAGGACAGAGTCACCGCAAAGCCCTAAAAGAAGAAAAAAGAGACAAGTAGACCGTTTCTCCCTACTCAAAGGCATAATAAAGGAACATTAAGACTTACTCGAATTTTGCATTTCTGTATATTTTATTAATAAATAAAAAACTTGGAGGTGCCCTTTTTCACGTGCAGCCGTGTTCAGATTTGATACAGAACACAATGTCCTGTTCTTTCTGAATGTGACTAAAAGGAGGGAGAATAAAGATCTGTTTAGAACAAATAAAGAACACAGCCCAAAGCCATGCGAAGGCAAATGAGTGTGGATGTGAGAAGCTTTGAACTTTTTCCTTAAAATTAGGAAAAAGGCCTGTGAGGGCTGAGAGTCAGCTGGCCTGCCCGAGGGGGCAGCGTCCTCGCTCTGGTATGTGACTCTGAGGTCAGCTTCTCCAATTGGTAAAAGTGAGGTCTTTCCAACCAGCCTCCAATTTTCCCCACCCTTAGGGAGATGGCATAACACCAAGAGGTGGGGCCTGGGGCAGTGGAAAAACCAAGAGTTCTCAAGTCCCCCAGGCCTGATGAGTTGGACTGTTTAGAATTTGCTCACTGTGTGACCTTGGGTCAGTGCTATGGGCTCTCTGAGACCCAATTTCCTTATTTGCAAAAAGTAACAATAATAATATCTTCCTTGTGGGAGTTTCGTGAGGATTAAATGAAACAATATATAATCTGTTTCTAGTAAAATGACTCAATACCATGTCTTGGCACACTATGAATGTGACCACTTGGGAGTTCTCTTTGCTTCTTTATTCATTCATTTACTTACTCATTTAAAAAGTATGAACCGGGCCCCTGCCATGTGCCGGATTCTGAGTCTGTAGGTGTGGGTTAGATAGACATAATCCCGATGCTTTTTGGACCACAGAATCCTGGAGGCAAATGACGGGTGGACAGTAATTACGATCCATTGAGATAGGCGAGGTTCTAGAGACAAGAGTTTCGAAATAACTTGTAAGTAGTATGGTACTGAAGTTTGAGAATAATTTGCTTTTACATTCAAATAACGCATTTAAGGTAACACTTATTACAATTGTATTCTCACTCATTTATGGTCCACAATGCCTTTCTACTCCTCCAAAGAAATGGAGGTAGAAAGGCCCGTGCAAGAATGCACCTCCCCAGGGACACTACAGGCTGACCTAGCTTTTTATCAGTGCTAAGTGAGTTGTGTTGATAATGATAACGATGATGACGAGGATGATAAGTGACTTGACACAAGGCTGCTGAAAATGCAATTTGGTAGTGTTTTGTTGAGACTTTCTGCTATAAAAGTCAATTATAAGACAACCCAAATAGTCTCTGTGAACTTAATTACAGACAACAGGATTTTACGTCCCCTCCAGAATAGCTTTGTATTTTATTTTTTTAGCATTGCATTGTAAATGAAATTTTGGAAATAGAACGGATATTACGAAAATGTATCTTTTCAAATGAGATTCGTCTTATATAAATACCTGCCTGAAAAGGGCAGATCAGGTGATCCCACAGAGCTTCCGGCCTGTGGCTCTATCTTGGGGCATTTGGTGTATCACTGTCCCCCCTGTTCTTGGCACACAGCCCACAGAGACAGCAGGAAACTTACTGAGAGTACCCATCTGGCCTGGCACAAACACCACCCACTGCCCTTAAGTTCCCTTCATTCAGATGGCATGGGAACCTTGCTGATGCCAGCTTCATGATTGAAGCAAATCCTCCACTGTCACATAGGCTCAACTGCCAGAGTTCTCGCTAGGGAGATTCAGAAAGATCCATGGGAGCTCTGTGGTTGAGCAGATGGGAGCATGATTCGTATCCTCTAAGAGAACACGGGCTCATCATGGAAATTCCCAGAGTTCCTTTTTAAATTATCTTTCCAAGATCATATTGCTCCTGGAAAGATTTGGTGGGCTTCTCCACACAGGTAATAATGTATAAAATCATTTTTCTGAAAGTCACAGAGACCTACTATTGTAATTTTTTTTTAGTCTTGTCCTTTCTCTTTTAGACTGATAATATCTCACTATTTGACATATATCTCTGTGTTTTTAGGAAGGTGGGTAATATCCCAATGACTAATCATATACTAGATTATATTTTCAGGGTTTTTTTTTTTGCAGTTTTTTTGGCCGGGGCTGGGTTTGAACCCGCCACCTCTGGCATATGGGGCCAGCACCCTGCCCCTTTCAGCCACAGGAGCCGCCCTTTTTTTCCCGGTAAGATATATGCCTAGTAATATGTGTTAAAGTGTATCCTCATTAAAAAACTCCTTTATTCTGGAGGATTTCAAACTTATATAAAGTTGGCAGACCAACATCTAGTGGACACCTGCAACGCATTACTGAGGGTTAACAATTATCCCCACATGAGCAGTAAATTTTTGTCTACACCTCAATATCCTTCCCCTTCCATATTTTTTTCTTTTTTTTTTTATTGAATGGTAACTATGTATATTAATGCACTTTGGGGGTACAGTGTGGGGTTTTCACACACAATCCGAAACACTTCCATCAAACTGGTTAACATAGCCTTCATGTCATTTTCTTAGTTATTATTTTAAAACGTTAACATTCTACTCTTAGAAAGATTCACTTGTACCCTTATAAGA
>CAUYQV010083337.1:0-10212 GCA_963574575.1 Galagoides demidoff | reverse complement strand
GACCTCTGCCTGGCATTCAAAACCTTGCACAATGCAACTCCAGCTTGCTTCCACTGCACATTCCTGCTTCATCCCGTCTACTATTTCCTGCATATCTCATGAATATTTTTGCCCACAAACCTGAGCCCAAAACATTCCTTTTGCTAGAAAAAATTAATTCACTCATATCCACCTCTTTTTAACATGTCTTGACTTGATCCCTGCTCCTTAGTTCCTAATGCCACAGCTTTAGTTTATACCACCTTGAGCTGCCCTTTGGAGATCACTGAAATAGCCTGCAAAGGCTCACTGAGGAGCTGCTGGTCCACCTACTTAGACCAGAAGGCTCACTGCAGAACACATCTTTGGTCACTGATATTTCCCCACTACTGTCCTTTCCTTTGATTTCCATTGCATTTAGTTCACAATGTATGCTTCTTAATGATGCTATTGACTGAATTGTGTTTAACATTAGGAAAACTCGGATAAATGCCCTGAATTCTTAAGTCGAAGCCCTAACCGTGAATGTGACTACATTTGAAGACAGAGCCTATAAGAAAGTAAATAAGGTAAAAGGTACTGAGTGTGGGGCTCTGGTCAGAATTATGAGAAGTGACACTGGAAAGCACTTTGTCCTCTCCTCGTCTCTGTGCTCATGGCCTAGTGCACCTGCAGTGTGAAGGTAGCTGTTTACAAGTCAGGCAGAGCGCCCTCCCCAGAAATAGAATTGGCTAAAACCTTGACCCCGGACTTTCCAGTTCCAGAACTGTAGAAAATATGTATCTGTTGTCAAGGCCACATATTCTATACTTTGTTTTGTTGTTGTTCTGGTAGTCAAGGCAGAAGAATACACATAGTGATATATTTCCTCTGTCCTCTGGTTGTTATTATCTTGTCCAGACTAACCTGCTGCCATTCCACTGCCGCTGAGTATATGATAGTTGGGCGAATGTCTTCAAGACCTTTCTCCTCCTAACACATCTAGAAGACTCTTACTCTTTCTTTAAAATTGAACTCAGAGTGAGTCACAACCTTCTTATATTTGTCCGTAATATCTTTGACCACGTCTCTCATAAAGGTCATCATACTTTATAGCAATCATCTATTTCTTTGTTTGTTTCCAGGAATAAATTCTTAGGAAAGAGGATCATTCTTGAACTTGTTGAACTATAAGGGGATAATCCCTCTCTGTTAGAAATATCTTGGCCTTTTTTTTTTTTTTGGCTATGGCTGGGTTTGAACCCGCCACTTCCGGCATATGGGGCCGACGCCCTACTCCTTTGAGCCATAGGCACTGCCCAACAACTTGGCCTTTTAAATAAATTAGTTACAACATTTTTAGTTTAGAGAGCAGCACTAGACAGGTCGATCTCTGCCTGTGTCCCTTATCAGCTGTTACTCTAAAAGACTATCTCTCTTTATCTTCACATGAATTTCTTATCTGTCAGATTAAAATAATGATTTGATTGTAGATTGTTGAAAGGATTGCTTATAACTATCATAAATAGTTAATGGCCATAGATAGTACATAAGAATGCTCAATAACAGACAGTGGAATCCAAATCAAATCTATTTATCTTTTGAGGGCCAATTCAGTTCTACATTTACAATATGACTTGGAGAAAGATTCACATGCAGAATCAATTGTTCTTTTCCTATTTCTTTGTACAGATTTTGTCGACATCTCAGTTACAGCATTTATCTGAGTTTTCCTAATGTTGAAGACGTGCAGGCACGTCTCTGCTTCCTCTCTGCAGGATAAGCCCAGTGGGCAGGGACCAGGTGTCTTCCATCCTGCTTCCTTCCGCTACCTAAATCAGTGTCACACACCCAGGAGGAGCATGTGGACGTGTGCTGAATAGGGGAGACACAACAGCGCAATAGGACCTGTTTGTTGTACTGCACTGTCTCTAAAGGACTTTATATTTTTCAGACTATTCCAATACAGTTCACTGTAAAATATCAACTGGAGCTGGTCAAGATGGTCAATAACTCCCTATTTCTGAGTTATTTAGGCTTTTATGGATTTGGATTGACCTATAAGCTATGATGTCTTGGTAAGGGTTCGCTTTAGAACTTACATGAGATTTGAACTGAAACATGTGACTGAATTAGTCCAGCAAGCCAATAAGAGAAAGACATATCCATCTTCCTCTTCCAAGTTCTGGCCTCCCTCTACTGCCCCCTATTGTCAGACCCTAACAAGGAGCCAGATGGTGAAGGAGAAGTGCTCTACCCAGAGTCCCAAGCTCCAGCATCATACCGCAGAAAGGAGGAGAGAGTTAAGCTGAGAGAAGATGGGCTACTAACTGGCAGGCTGACAGTTAATGAAATCTTCTATGTTACAGAGACTTTTACCTACTTCCATTTCAATCCATAGCTCTCCATCTAAGAAAGTCAGGTTTTTTTTGGTCTTGTGCAGGGAAGTAAGGATGCTAAACAATTTCTAATTTCGTTAGCAAGCAGGTAGGCTTTTGTTTCTGAAGAGTGAATGGTCTACAAAACGGCTTGAAGAGTCTGTCTTCAAGTGAATTATTTTAAAATAAAAGAGGAAGTCAGGAACAAGAAAAGGATTCTGGAAAGAAAAACGAAATCCTGGTGAGATTGGATTTCTGCTGTTTGGTGGCAGGAGTGGTGTGAATTCCAGCATGAGTGCCACTCCAAAAAGAAAACAGCTTCCATGTCAGGAAATTGACTGGTGCTAACTCTCTCTAATTAGAATAGTACTGGAGTGCTGGGTACAGTCCTGGCAGTGAAGTGTGTGTTAGGTCGATAGATGAATTACCAGCACTATTCTGCGGACTCCTAGACAGAATGTTCAAGGTGGCCTCAGCTAGTAAACAGGGGTGGAAAACATATCCTCACACATTTGCTTCATGCTTCGAAAACAAGCAATTTAGGAAAAGACATCTGGACACAAAATCTGAACAGGACTCAGAGCCCATCAAAACATGCATTTGATGGCTTGGCGTCTGGTTGCTAAGCAACATACCTCTTACATTCAAAACAGAATTGTAAAAGTAGAATCCTGGTGCCAACTCTGGGCATTTTTCATTGAAAAAGAAATAACTATGAAAGTTTTTCTTTAGGCCTTAGGATGTTTGATGTCGATGAGATAAAAGAGATCAGATCATCTCTCCAATTATTAGGCAGAGATTAACTTTAACATTGAAGAACTCCCAGTGAATGCTACATGAGGATCTTGAAATATTTTCCTGAGCCCCCTAATTAATGGCAATCCTTAAATTAGGTGCATATATTCATAATACACACACTTTTCAAATATTCAGTTCTCCTGAAATTAGTTGTATATACTAGAAAGCCAACCACAAATGAGATTTGCTTTACTAAAAGTGTGCTTCTGCTTGGCAAGGAGGCCTGGGAGGGCCCATGTAAAATATTTTCCATGTGTAGACGAGTTTGAAAAATCTATATCATTATAATACTTATCGAAATTAAGATAGACCATGAACTTATTTCTCCTTTGCTGCTATCTATTTAAAACATGCTGATAAGTTTTAGAGTTTGGAAAATGGGAATATAAACTACCCAAACAAGAAACAAATCCAGAAAAAAACAAGAGACCGATAGTTTAGAATCACTGACTAGTTTACTTTTTTTTTAAGAGAGTGGGGAAACAATTAAGAAAATCAGGGCATTGAACCATCCATTAATTAGTATTAATTTTAAAGTTATGCAATGAGTATTCGCATTAAAACATGAAGGCACAGTATTAAAATGACCTACTCTTTGGAGCAGTATGCCTAAAAAAGTATTTTTCCTCTTTCTTTTGAGAGCCTCCTCCCATAAACTCTCCAAAGCCTCCTTCTTGGCAGCCTCTTGTGATGTAGCAAGGCAAGGAAACCCAGACATGGAAAGTTGCTTACAGAAAAAAGGGGAAAAAGAAAAAAAACCCTTGGAAACCAAATAATAAAAGGATAGTTTTACAGAACTTCACTTCACAAGAGAAGGCTACAAAATGAATGTTCTACCGTTTCAAAGACTAATGCTGTGCAGAGGAATTAAAGGATGGCTTCCAGAAGATCACTTAATGAGGGGAAAGATTTTCCGTGGTGCACAGCGCTGAGCACTGCCTGGCTCCCCCTAAGCTGCAGCCCTTCAGCGCCTTGTTTACATGTGGCTCACATTTATGTCCACCCCATGAACCGCAAGTGTTTCTCTACTCCAAATTTATCAACACTTTTCCTTCGTACCAGAGGTGCTGCAGTAAAAAAATGGAAGAATTCAGTAGTGAAGCTGTGTGATTCTGAAGTCTCCTGCAATCCATCATCCAATTTCCTATCCTTGTTCTGTTTGCTTCATTTCATACCATGACTTTACATAATACTTCCAAGTTTGTAATCCGTCATCTCTTCTGGATGGGTCTCAAACACTTAAAGAATGAGCTTTAAAAGTCTAATTCTTACCAGGCATCTGAGAGGCAGCAACTTAAAACTGCCAGTCTAAGGAAAGTTGTGAAAACTGGGGCTCAGAAATATGTGCAAACCAACCCAGACTTTTTGTGGAAATGTCACACTCGGGTGGTGGTCTAATCACTGTGTAAACAGATACTGCGTTCCTCCCAGAGCCTCTGGGCCTGTAAGGATCTATTTCTTTCCTTTCCTGTAACCGTCTTTCTTAAAAGAGGGAAATCCTGGGAAAACATTCCTTCCCCATGTCTTGACTCTTTGCCCAGACCTCCTGCACTGGGGCTTCAGAAACATATTCATCCAAAACCCAAATATGAGAACTGGATGTGACCTCTCCTTCCTTCCTTGGTGTGGAGTTGGTGTGGACAGAGATGTGACAGATTGGTCAACCAGGCAAAGGAGTGCTTAAGGAACCTCACAGGTTTAGATCCTCTGCTGATGGGGTTTCTACATGCTCTGGTCCCTCTTTCCTTCCCAGGAATGGAGGTTCCAAGGTGGACTCCAATAGTGATCCAGATTGCAAAAGGAGTCCCTGGGCAAATCTTCCCTCCACTCGAGTGTAGCAGAAGGCATTCAAGTGACAAGGTATTGGAATTTACAAAAGGAGGTCATAGTAAAAAAAATAAGAGAGCCCTGTGACTGACCCATCAAGCAATTTCTATGAAGTTGGGCAGGTATATTTTTGGTTTCACTGGAAAGCTGAACACCTGTGCGTCCCATGAAAATCTTGCTTTCCCTTTTTTTCTCATTTAATTATTACATTTTTCCAAGCATTCTAGCGCCTTCTTACCATGTTTATGTGCTTTTGCCACCATGTCTCAGACTGGATGACATCCAGCATTATTGCTTGCTGTCTGATTGTCTAAGCAGGTCTACTTATTTAAGGCAAAAACTGCTGCTAGGACTAAGCTGAGTCCAGAAGCAGAGTTGACAGCGCTCTGGGTTTCCTGAAAGAAGCAGTTAAACAAATCCATAGTGGCAGGTGGCTGGTGGGAGAAGCAAAGCCATCAGCAAGACGGTCCCTTCCAACAACCTCCTTTTCCCAGTGCTGGGACCACACGTCCCAGCTGGACCTACCTCCCGAGTAAACAGGATGGCTGCATCGTAGTGTTCCTCGTGGTCATCTCCCAGCTGGTTATGCTGGTGCTGCCACTTGCAAAAGTTCTTGAGTGTAGTGGCTGCATTCTTGCTCACTTCCAGGCTCTTGTCCTTGTCGCCTAGCACCACCACCTTCACCACGGCCAGGCGGATGTGGTTCTCGATACTGGCATGGCTGTACAACCGATTGGCAATGGACGCCAGGGTCATCAGATAATGCTGCAGGCCCCGACCATACATCCGCGCCATGGACGCGTCAGCCACCAGGAGCAGCTCCACCTGGCGGGCCCGGGAGATGGAGCGGCGCCGCCGCCGCCACCACGTCTGCTGTCCTGGGTCCCCGGCGGGCGAGGTAGTGGACTGGTCCAAGAGCCGCGGGGCCAGCTCTGTGCGTCGACGTGGGCTGCCGTGCGCCAGAGGACGTTCGCGAGGTCCTTGTGGGGATGCTGGGGTCTCGCAGCTGGCGCGCGGCGTCAGGGCCTCGAACCTGAAGCCCTCGCGGGTGTAGACGTGCAGGATGCGCGCAGACCCATCCCCGTACACGCGCCCGTTTTCCGCGTCAGCCCAGGGCCCGCGCAACAGCGGCTTCAGGGTGTAGCGTGCGTGCTTGACCGCGAAGAAGCCGTCGAGACCCCCACAGAGGTCAAAGACAGCCAGGGAGCGGGGGCTACCGTCCACCGTGCCCCTATAGGAGCAGTGGCTTCGGTGGCGCCTGGACGCGCTCGGCCCGCCTCCTGAAGGCACAAAGCCAGCGGCGCCCACCGAACCATCCCGCTCCAGGTCCAGGAGGAACCTCCGGCCGCCCGCGTAAACGAGGTAGCCCACCTTGCCGCCGCCTGAGTAGAGCTGATCGATGTTCTGCACGAGCCCACTGCTCCTGCGCCGTTGCGCCAGGGGGTGCGGATGACCTGGAGACTCGGCCAGCTCCTGCGCCTCCTCCCCCTGCCGCCGGCGGGGCTGGGCGGCCGCTGCAGCAGACTGAGGCTGCCGGGCTTTATCCTGGGCAGGTGCGGCGGCGGGGCCGGCTGCGGCCAGGGACAGGCGGAACGCGCAGAGCAGCAGGGACGCCCACCCGAGCAGCATAGTGCGCTGCCCGCGGGGAGGGGCTGCGCGACGGGGACTTTATGGGTATTTGTTATTCGCTAGGGAAGTTGCCGGGGCGGGGGATGGGGCTCGCGAGCGCCACACACACACACACACACACACACACACACACACACACACTTGCTTGCAAGGCTGAGTCAAGTGTCGGAGGGAGGGGGAATGGGCAGCAGCGCCAGCCTGTCCGGGCCCCGGTGCCAGCGTGCGAACTTTTCTTTGTTGGTTTGGAAAATGTTTGGATTCGTGCTCCAGAGAGAGGTGGAGGAAAAAAAGAAGAAAAAACCCGCCAGGTTGTGGAGATTCAGCAAATACGGGGGAAAAGAGAAAAACACAAACGCAGCCACGATCGCTGCTCCAAGAAAAGTAAGGAAGGTACCGCGCACCCGGCTGGCAACTGGTGCGCGCTGCCGGCCGCCCCTCTGCTGCTGGGGACTTGCTGGCTGCGGAGGTTCCAAGCTCCGGGCCCACTTCCTTTCTTATTTTGTGGGTTTCTTTGGCTCTGCTGGAACCAGGAGGAAAGGAAGAAAGAGAGGGGAAAAAGCCATAAAAATTAAAACAAAATCGCAGGGCGCGGCCTGCGGCGAGCTGGTGAAGCGGCGCGTCGGTGTCCCTCCGGCTGAGGTGTCTTCCTGCCCGCAGTCATCCCCAGTCGGCCGCTGCGAGCGCCGAGAGCAGCGCGAGCGCTGTGAAGATGCGAGGAGGTGGAACAATGAATTTATAGCGGCATGCCATCCTGCAATGGCAATTTCAACAATTCGTCACTGCACGCTGCCTCTTAAAGGGAGAGCTTCCCCCACCACTCCCACCCTTCCCCGTCCGCGCCTAATCAGCTGGGGGAGGGCAAAGGGGAGGGTGATCGAGGAAAGGGAGCGGGGAAAGGAGGAAGGGACTGGGACCTGGCGAGGTGGAAGGAGGGACAAGGGAGGGACCAAAGGCAAGGGAGAAAAAAGTATTTGGGCAAGAAAAACAGAAGATTTCCTTGGCCTTATTTAAAGCCACAGCGACTCCGGGTCTGTCTGATATTTCACAACCAATTGGGTTTGGTTAACCTCGGCTTACCTCATGTCCTGAAGGGGTGTTTGGTGTGTTTTTAAAGTTATTGAGACATTTCAAGTCTCTCCCTGCCTCCTTCTCGCCTGCCCTTCTGGCCCTCGGTAGGAAGTTCCTGCCGCAAGTTTTTCCTCTTTGCGAGCCAGTGCGCTCCCCCCACCCCCGCCGACCTTGCAACTCCATCCACCCGCAAGGGCTTCCAGCTTCTCTTGATTCCCCGAGCCCCGCGCTCTTCTCGCTTCCTCCCATCAATCCCGGTACCGGGTTTCCTTCCTCCCGATACCCCGGCCTGTTCGCGCTCCGACGTTGCCAGGTTGGGGTGACTAACTTCTCCCGGCCACCAGCTGAGCGGCTGGGCTGAGGAAAAGCCGAGGGCGCTTCCTGGCGCGATGTTGTGCCCCAGGGCAGGGCTGCCCACGGGCCTGGGAAGTCCGAGGCTCTGTGTGCGTATGGCAGCGGGCTCCCGTGTTTCTCAAGCGCGCCTTTAGTCTGTGCGACGATGTGTCACTTAGTCCTGGCCCACTGGAACTGTCTTTTCTTTAAAAAGGGAGGGCAGGAAAGAGTTAACTCCTGAAGGGAATTCTGTCAGGGCCGCCTCCCCAAATTTTAAAATTTTGTGCTCCTTCTCTTTTTCTTCCTTCTAGATGACAATTAAGTGACAGACACCCATCACTGTTTTGGTCTGCCCTAGAACAATTCATCACCATAGTCTTTGACTTACGGTGGTGCTCTGAAGACTTTTGAGGGAAGGGAGGTTGGTGCTGATTGGTACGACGGCGACATTGTCGTGGCTCCTCATTCGCTCCTTCCCATTGTTTCCTTTAATATCAATTCTAAGAATGAAGGAGAACCCGAGGAGTTTCCAGCCAATACCTGGCACCCGTTATAAGGTCTGGTACGGTCTGGTCAGGGGGGCAAGAGCGCCCCCTCCCATCATTCTTCAGGCTGATTAATTAATGTGCCAGTGAAAAATGAATCCAGTGTAATTAGCACATTCTCATCTTTTTCTACGTTTAACTTTGGTGGTGCAGGGGATTGCAAGGTGGTCTTCAAGTAGTTCATTTTATCAGGGAAGGAACCATGAGGGTCTAGGCCTGACTTGAGGTCCTCAGCATCTGCAAGGCATTCCAGAATTGTCCAGCAACAATGCCCATTGACTTGTGCCTACACCATCCTGGAGTCATGGGAGAGTCAGAGTAAAAGAAGTCCTCACATCTTGTTCTCATTTATAAATTAAGTTATCTTTGGGATCCCAGGGACACCCAACAGCCCCTGGATTTTAAAATATGCCAGGACATGGAGGAAGTTGCCGTGTTGCCATTATTTTTTAATTTCAAATGCCTAAGTGGTGGAATTAAGTGGTCAGTTAGGGTCAAGGCATGAAGGAGAAGGATATCTTTACTGTAGTCTTCTCTGTCCCTGGTAGAGCCTCTGCCACCACTCTCTCTCCAGGGGTCATTGCCTTGTACTGGCAGACAACAAACTTTATTTATTTATTTATTTGCCAGTTCCAGTGGGGGGGGGGAGGATTCCCATATTTGTAACTAAATAACATTTCTAAAACAACCTTGATTCAATAAGTTTAACCATTTCATCATTGTTCATCTCAAAGGATCATTTGATAGAGAGGCATTTTAGGTGACAGTGGTTTAAATTTACTAATTAAAGTTGGTTTTTTTTTTTTGTTTGTTTGTTTGTTTTGCAGTTTTTGGCTGGGGCTGGGTTTGAACCTGCCACCTCCAGCATACGGGGCTGGTGCCCTACTCCTTTGAGCCACAGGTGCTGCCCCAATTAGAGTTATTTTCATTCACAGACTTCTCATAAGGAAATTCCAAATGAATTTACTTCTTCTTTTTTTTTTTTTTTGAGAGGGAGCCTCAAGCTGTCCCCCTGGGTAGAGTGCCATAGCATCACAGCTCATAGCAACCTCCAACTCCTGGGCTCAAGCGAGTCTCCTGCCTTAGCCTCCCAAGTAGCTGGGACCACAACGCCCGGCCATTTTTTGGTTGTAGCCATCATTGTTGTTTGGCGGGCCCGGGCTGGGGATTCAAACCCGCCACCTTGGGTGTACGTGGCTGGCGCCTTAGCCAATTGAGCCACAGGCGCCGAGCCGAATTTACTTCTTAATGAAGCTTTTCTGCCCTCTTAAGAACACTGTGCTTCTCACATGGATCCTGTATCTAACTTAGGCTTTTATATTTAATTTCATAATGCCATTTGTACTCAGATCATGCAAATTTTGAGAAATACATTGAAGAACAGGATAAAAAGTGATACAGTTCCAAATGTTAACATCAAGTGCTAAATACTAACTAGAACCAAATATTCAAAAGTAAATTTAATAATTCAGCTTTAAAATATAAAGAGTAAATTCTTAAATGCTCAATTTCTATTTGCCTTGCCTATAGCTTATTTTATTTTATTTAGAAAATAACTTGAATAATTTAGAAGGTTCATTGGGTTATGTTTTTAAAATATTATGCTAGTGGATTAGGATGAGATATGTTCCAGAAAGAAAACTGTCTGTCAGTCCAAAGAAGTCCTTTGCACTGGA
>CAUYQV010083336.1:0-49800 GCA_963574575.1 Galagoides demidoff | reverse complement strand
TTTTTTTTTTTTTTGAGACAGAGCCTCAAGCTGTCCCCCTGGGTAGAGTGCTGTGGCATCACAGCTCACAGCAACCTCCAACTCCTGGGCTTAAGCAAGTCTCCTGCCTCAGCCTCCCAAGTAGCTGGGACCACAGGCGCCCGCCACAGTGCCCGGCTATTTTTTGGTTGCAGCTGTCATTGTTTGGTGGGCCCAGGCTGGATTCGAACCTGCCACCCTAGGTGTATGTGGCTGGCACCTTAGCCACTTGAGCCACAGGTGCTGAGCCTATAATTTCTATTTTAGAGTTTCTTCTGTGGCTGCAAAGCTAATCTAACCCTTGAAAAGTCTTTTAATATTACAAAACATAGGCTGAGTGTGGTGGCTCACAACTATAATCCCAAAACTTTGGAAGACCGAGGCAAAAGGATCACTTGAAGCCAGGAATTTGAGACTAGCCTGAGGTAACAAGCAAGATGTTATCTCTACAAAAATTAAAAAAAAAAAAAAATTATCTGGGTGTGGTGGTGCACCAGTAGTCCCAGCTACTGCAGAGGCTGAAACAGGAGGAGCACAAAAGTTAGAGGTTGCAGTGAACTGTGGTTGTTCCACTGCACTCTGGCCTGGAGTAGCAAACAGAGTAAGACCTCATCTCTTAAGAAAAATATATATTAGTAAGAAGAAAATGCCTCCTCCTCCTCCTCTTTCAACCCCCCTTTGACTCCTCCCTCTGCTCATAGCCATTATGGCACCAAGTCCTTTGATTCTACTTGATTTCTGCTATCCTGTTATTATCTCTGCCATTACTGCCTTCATGATGATCCTAGCTTGTATTTCCTTAATTACCTTCTAACTGGTTGTCTTTGTCCCACTGTAATACATTCTTCAGATTACCTGCCAGAAAGATGGGTATAAAACTCAGTTATACTGAATCTTCCACTGAAACAAAATATATATTTTATATATACACATTATGTATATATATATATACATTTTCTCTTAGTGTGATATCTGTAACTCTTCGTGATCTGTCCCCTGCTTTCTGCCACCTCTGTGTGTGAAAGCAGTTCATTTATCCTCATTGCTGTGTAGTATTCCCTTTTCAGACTGTGCCACAAGGCATTCATTCAACCGTAAGGTGAAATTCAGATTGTTTCCAGTTTGCAGGTGTTACAAATAGATCACATTATATTTTGTTTGCCTCTTACAGTATTTTCTAGCAGAGTCTGAGTTTATTGAAGACATGCTGTTTTTATCTGTATAACTTTGATTTCTAGTGCCTTCCATGGCATAAAAGTGTTTTTGAAGGATTAGAGGGAAAGAGGAGAAAGGTTATCGTCATAACACAAACTGGACAGTACTTACTGCCATGCTTAGAGGGGTAATGTTTTGTAAAACTGTCCTTTGTTTCTCAGGCTCTTTACTACAATTTTGTTCATCCATAGGCCTTTCTAAGATGTGAACTCCATCAGTGTACTAAACAGTAGGTATTTGTCAAACAGCAGCTTTTCCATATCTCAACTAAAATTTTCCATTCCTTATTACTATTGAATGTATCTTTATTTATAACTTGGAAATAAAGTTGGCTACATGAAATCAGTGGTAGAGTGTTCACATATAAAATTAAGCGTGGTTTTGGAATAATACTGATTACAACTGGAATCAAACCTTTACCTTTCCAAACTTTTCTTCCTCAAGAATCCACTGGAAGTACAATTTACCTTAAGAGTTGGCAAAAGAGAATTCCTATCATGTAAACTGCAACCTGAGGGAATAAAGATATATGATTCTGATTTCTTGTTCAGATAGTTTATAAATTTGATCTTTACTCATCCACAATTTCCTTTGCCTGTTCTTATTTGAGAATTTATAATATAATGTGATAGAAGCATAGTAGATTCCTCAGATATTTTGTCCTTGCTTAATTTAATGTCTTCATATGCAGCCGTATTGCTTCTTTTCAAAGCTAAACATAGGCATTGTGGCAGGCGCCTGTAGTCCCAGCTACCTGGGAGGCTAAGGCAAGAGAATTGCTTAAGCCCAAGAGTAAGAGGTTGCTGTGAGCTGTGACACCATGGCACTCTACCGAGGGCAACATAGTGAAACTCTGTCCCAAACAAAAAAACAACTAGACACAAAAACAGAAGCAAGAAGAGAAAATGTCTCCTATCAAATCATAGTCCGTCTAATAGGAAGCAGTATAAATTAATGGGATGGAAAATAAAATTAAAGTGTGTTTTCATTAAATACATTTTAGAAACAAGTATAGTCCTTCCTCTTTATTTGTGGATTCTATATTTGTGGACTTGCCCACTCACTAAAGTTTATTTGTAACCTCAAAGTCAATACTCATGACATTTTCACAATACTTCACAGATATGGGCAGAGCAGCAGAAAATTTTGAGTCCCTCAATGTTTTTGTTTCCACTTGAAGTCAAGCAAGGTGATGATGCTCGGCCTTCTTGTTTCAGTTCTTATACTGTAAACAAGTCTCCTTTAAATGGTCTGTTTAGCACCACATTTTTAAACACTTTTTGCACTTTTCGTTGGTAATTTCTGTGTTTAAGATGTCCCTCCCCCCGAAGCATAGTGCTGAAGTGCAACCTAGCAAGACTCCCAGTCTCCTGTTCTAAAGCACAAGAGGGCTGTGATGTGCCTTACAGAGAAAATACTTGCATTAAGATAAGCTTCTTTCAGGCATGAGTGGGCTGTGAGTTCAATGTTCTTGAATGACATATAGAGATATAGACATATAGATACAGAGATCTATATGATATAGAGATATAGATTATATATCATCTCTGTAGGATGTAGATCTCTATATCTATATCATATAAAGATACCTTTGAAGAGAAATACACATCAAACAAGGTTACGCATTGACCAGCAGACAAAAATGTTGCAGCCAGAGGTTTCCAGGAACCTAATCATGTATTTCCCCTGGGACAGTGGTTCTGTATTTGCCAAATCGGTGTTCACAGCTCCTTTATGTACTATAACCATCACGAATGAGGAGCATCGACTATTTGCTTGCCTTTCACTTCTGGTGTTATCACACTGGATTTATTCTTATTTTCTCAGAGGCTTTTTCATTCCAGCTGAAATTTCTTTTGCTGTGTTATTAATCAGCTGCCATATGTGGCATAGGTATCTTTCTAAAAGTAGCTATTGCCTGTTTTCCCTGGTGGAGCCTGATTATCAGTGATGTTGTTTAATCAATTATGCATTGAGTTGTCAGCATAGACAATGAAGCTTCTGTTCTGAATTATCTTTTTTACTTCTGAGTATAATTTAAAGGCAAAATGGCTTCACTCCTAGAAACTTGAGACCTCTAAAGCTTGTTCCCTTCCTGATGAATATTCTCTGTGGGCACTTCAAATAGAGTATCCAGAGCTTTAGTGTAATACTGGGAAAGCATGCAGTTGTGTTAGAAGGCTTTATAAGCAATACTTGGGTGGGTCTTCAATATAATGAATATTTGACTGACTTAATCATTTCCTACTTCTCTTCCATAAGTTTATTAAATTCACTATACCCAGCTACACAACATAAAGCATTTCTCTTCTTTTGTGTTAATAAAATTAAGTAAGAGACAGAGTTACTCTGAGTTAATAATGTGTTCCTAGAATAACGGCCTCCTTTCCTTACCATGTTAAGAACGTAATCCTTTTAGAACCAGTAATTAAAGCATTTTCTCTGTTTTGATGCTTTGAGATGTAGTCGTCTGTTTATAAGTTCATGATAGTAGGTTAAATAAATGTCTTCATGCTCATGTACAGGATGATATGCTGAATTGACATGTACCTAACTGATGCAAGTGAGGAACCAGTAGAACAGAGGTCTGTGATTAGACGCCTTTTTAACTGAGCCATCATTGTATTTTAGTTAATTGTTTGCCCTACGTGACTGAGAATTCTTTCTGATTTATCTTTATAGCTCCTAGTACGTAGCATCTAGCACATATGATTGTTGTGTAGTAGATGCTCAGTGAACATTTGCAAGAGTAAACTATTTCTATTCCTTAAGTGTTGGTGCTCCCTTTAGCCTGAGCTTGCTTGTCTCCCACATACGGCTTCACTGGGCAATCTTTCATCTCTCATATTACTCAGAGGTTAGGTTAAAGAGGAGAACTCAGAAACTAGACTTCCTCAGTCTGAACCCAGCCCCATTGATTGCTAATCGTGAAAGCATAGCAAGATAGTACTTAAAATCTTTTTGTCTCGATTCTTTTAATTTTAAAAGGGAGGTAATAGAAACTCTTCCTAATTGTAAAGATGTAATGAATTAATGCATGTATGCTTTTATAACAGTGCCTGGCATATAGAAAACATTTAATGACTGTCAGGTAATAATGCTCATATTTTTCTTTTTCAGCCTTAACTACCATCTGTATATCTCTCTGGACTTATATTTTTGTGTGTCCATTTGACATTTTCAAATCAGTGACCTATAGGAATTTTAAGCTAAAGCTTCACTCATCTGTCCTGCCAACTATCTTGTGCAACTGTCCTGCCTTCTACATTTTCTGCCTTAAATAATGACAGTAATCTCCACCCAGTTCCCTGAACTTTAAAACCTTGATTCCGGCCAAGCACAGTGGCTCTTACCTATAATCCCAGCACTTTGGAAGGCCGAGGCGGGAGGATCACTTGAGGCCAGGAGTTCAAGACCAGCCTGAGCAAGTCTAAATCTCTTTAGGAGCATCCGCCCTAAATCTCTACAAAAATTAAATTTCAGTCAGGCATGGTAGTTCACATAGTAGTCCCAGCTACTCAGGAACCCTGAGGCAGGAAGATTGCTCAAGCCTAGGAGTTTGAAATTACAGTGGGCTATTTTAATGCCACTGTGCTCTAGCCTGTACAACAAGGTGAGGCCCTCTCACCTATATCCCCTCCAAAATATAAGAGAGTCTATAATACATTGTTGCAAAGGTCATAAACCTAAGATTCCCAGAAAATAGCTCTACAAACTAATATTAATAGAAAGGGTAAGAGGCTGGATGTTGTGGCTCACACCTGTAATCTCAGCACTGTGGGAGGAGCAGTTGAGTCCAGGAGTTCAAGACCAGTCTGGGCAACTTAGCAAGACTCCATCTCTTTAAAAATTAAAAGTTAGCTGGGCATGGGAACACATGCCTGTAGTCTAAGCTACTCAGGAGGCTGAGATCAGAGGATTGCTTGAGCCCAGGAGTTTGAGGTTGCAGTGAGCCATGATCACACCACTGTGTTCCAGCCTGGGCAACAGAGTGAGATACCATCTTAAGACTAACCAAAAAATGTCTTGATTTTCCCCTTCTGCCTCCCCTTCCTTGCTCCTGCAGTTCATCCCTTCTCTCTTCTTACTGCCTTAGTTCAGGCACCTCATCATCTCTCACTTGAGCTGTTTAAATTGCCTCTTGCTTCCTCTGCCTTCAGGCTGTTTTCACCTTTTAATTCATATATTTTTTTTCTGCTGGTAAACATCCTTCCACAGGGTACATAGTCCCAATGTAATTTCCCAACTTAAAGATCTTTTAGTAACACCCCATCTCCTACAGGATAAAGTCTCATCTCCATATACAGCCCTGTACAGTTTGGTCCTCTAGCCTGTCTTTCCAGCTCCTCCTCCTCCTCCCCATACTCTTGTACCACATACACAGACATTCTAAACAAGGTGATTTTTTTACCTCTCGTAGTTTGATATATCTTGCTGGAAATGGAGACAATGCAATATCAATGAGGAAGTAGTGGTGTTGACTAATGGTGAAAACTTACCCTTCCAGATTTATTAATTCATTTAATAAACTTAAATAACTCTTTTATTAGACACTGATGGATGACAAGAGAGGGACAGTAATACAAAGATAAATAAGAACTCTTGGGGGTCCAAGAGTTCACAGTAGAAAAGACAGGCTCAAAATTTATATATAACATCTCTCAAAGGTGTGCGTGAGATGCTAAATGGAATCTGAAAGGAAGAATCCCCTCAGGGGAAGATGGAGGGAGAAGTCACAGATTAGGGGACAATTGAATTGACTTTTAAAGATTAAGATTTTGCCAGTAGCTGAGGAAATCAGTTTGGTAAGTGCATGGAGGAAGTTACAGTACTTGGTAGAACAGAAAGGTTGAGGACATTTTTTTCTGTATGGACAAAACAGGGTGTTGTAGGCCAGGCTTTGGCCTTCCCACAGGTCGTTGTGACTGGAATGATGAGGCAAGAGGGAAAGTTGAAAGAGACTATGACCATATTCACATGTATTTCCGGAGGTTTGGACATTTTTTCCATCTTTGGATCCTTTATACAAGCATGTGAAAATAACAAGTTTGTATGTCTTAGGTGTACTCTTGGTAGCAATATGAGAAGTCAACGGAGAGGCTAGAGATGCCATCAGGGAGCTGGGGTAGTATGCCAGAGGACCCTGAGTAAGGCAGCAGCACTAGGACCAGAGGTCTCTAACCAGCAGCACCATAGAACATTAAGGTCACTAGCACCTTTAGGGGCTGAGAGGCAATTAACATTTTATTAAAATTATGGAGTTCAGAGTTAAGTAGAACTGGAAACAAATCCTAGTTCAACTGCCCAACATAAAAGTGTGATCTTGGGCAAATGAGTCTTTCTGAAACAAGTTTCATCAGTTATGAGAATGAACATAATAATAAATAATTCATAAGGATGTTACAAGCATAACCATGTAAAGATAAGAATGCCTGGTACCTAGTAGGCTCTTGGTGCACATTGGTTTTCTTTTTAACTTGCCATCTCTTAGTTTACATTTAAGGAAGTCAGCATTCAGAATGTCTGAGCAATTTGCACATACTCAAAAGGCCAATTCAGTGACAGAACTGGACTAGATCCATGACTTTGATTACTACTAGATTCTTTTGTACTAAACCAAGCAACGCCTTTTCATTTGTACAATTGTCAGTGAGGAAAAATGAGCAGAAATCATTGGTTCATCTTTTTCCCATCTTAATAATGTCTAGTACTTACAGAAATTACTAAGAATTAAGCATTTATTACACTAAACCCATTCCAGAGAGGTTGGTATTAAGTAACAGTGTAAACATCTTCACTAATTCCACAATACTCAGCACTTTCTTTCAAGTTAACCTGTTCTCAACTGATAAAATTTTCCAATTCTGAGCTTTTTATTCTTAGTGAAATCTGCTATAATTTGCCACAATAGTCTTTTTTTGAGTATGCTTGTATTTTTTATACTTATTAAGTTGGTTTTCCAGCTTGCTGACCTTAATTTGTCCAAATTTTCCAAATTTGTCCAATTTGGATTTTTTAAAAAACAAAAATATCCTTGATTTTACTGGATTAATTCAATTATTTCTGACTTCCTTTTCCACATCTGACTTTCCTTAGTCTTGTTGCTTAAAGATAAAAAAGAATTTGTATGCCCCAACAGTGGATCAATATAAAGAAAACTCTGGTCCAGAAATTGGGAAACTTACTTTCTGTTCTATTTCTCTTCTTATTCCCAACCTGTTTCATCACCGTAATAGTAAAAATTACATATATAAAGAAATCTTATGTCTTGATAAAGAGGGCCCAAGTTGTTATTTAGTATATAGTATTGTATAGGGAATGAGGTGAATATTCAGCTTTTAACAAATCATGTTGAGTATAAGTGTGCAGCGTCTAAAACTTGAATGATTCTGATTGTAATGTTAACACACTTACTTGATGAGGTGAATTATGAAGCTGGCAAAAGAAAAAAGAAACCTTGCAACTGAACTGTCACATTATAATTACATGCAATTTGTTCTGCCTTCATGTGAAATATTACCTTTCCCTTTAGCCAGTGTAAGATAGTATTAATAGTTAACTTTGAAAATAACAACTCCTTACATTTTTTATACACATCATGTATATATAGTAAAATTATATTTCAGAGTAAAGAAACAGTCACTATCTAATTCTACTGCTACACCATTTGAAAGAGACCTCAAAAGTTATCCTGTGAGTATTGTGAATATTGAGAATCAAATACAGTATTTATACAAGGAAATCACAGTCATTCCTAGACTACATTCTTTGATGTATTGTCAGTATTCTTTGTTTTCTGAGTGTTGGTAAATAGAAAGTGTAGCAAATTAGTTGAAGAGAATTGACTATGACCACATTTTACCCAAGGAAGAAAAAATGAATCCATGTTCCAAAATAGAAAAAGCACTGGGAAAATACTTTGGTTAAAAGGAATGATTGCTCTCTTTTGACTTTTCTAGTCTTGATTTTACATGTGCAAATGAAACTGCTTTTTACCTTCAGAGCTATATTGCTGGTTGTTTCTGCCTTCAACGTATTTCACCCCTTTACCAGACTTTCACCTGTGCTGCTCTACCTTCTAAGCCAGTGGTTCTCAACCTTCCTAATGCCACAACCCTTTAATACAGTTCCTCATGTTGTGGTGACCCCCAACTATAAAATTATTTTTGTTGCTATTTCATAACTGTAATTTTGCTACTGTTATGAATCATAATGTAAATATCTGATATGCAGGATGTATTTAGGTGACCCCTGTGAAAGGGTTGTTCGACCCCCAAAGGGGTTGCGACCCGTAGGTTGAGAACCGCTTTCTAAGCTCTTGACCTCTGTCAGGCTAGAACCCCAGTTAATAGCAGTGCATCAGAAAGGGGTCAGTGCTCTTGTTTTCCCCTAACACATACCTCGACTTTCCTGCTCGTAGTCTTAACAGTAGGGTATGTGAATGGTGCTCCTTTAGTGGAATATCTAGTGTCAGTCACTTCCTATTCTGAGTTAATTGATCCGATAAATTAAAACAAGCAAGTGACTACAGTGGCTTTAAAAAGTATCCATCTGTTCTGGATTTGCTTTTGCTTTGGAGAAGGCAAAAAGGCCAGGAGTTAGTGAGTAGCTTGGCAGCTGACAGATGTACTGATGAGGTGATAATGAACCAAAAGTCTGCCCTGTGAGCTGGGTGGGAAGGGAGCCGAGATAACAGGCACGCCTCACTCTGGAGACTGCCCAGATTTCTGCTTTTTAGTAGTTTGTTTCAAGGAGGTTAACAGGTAGGCTTTCCTGGATACATGTCAGAAGTATATTTTCCCAATGACTTTCCTATTTCTGATCATTCATGGATACCAAAAAAGAATATATGTGGTATTACTCTTCAGCAAGTCAGAGGTCATAGTCTCAAAAGGTCATCAGATAATCCAGTTGGAGAGAAAACATTGATAGCAAAGCTTGTTTATTTGATTCTATAATTTTTTTAATAATCTCAAACTTAATTGGAGACATTGCTAATACTTTTTCCAATTTTATTTTTAGTTACCAACATTGGTGAAACTCCTATAATTCCAAACCAGTGTATACTCCCACTGCTCATTTTTCTTCAGTACTGAAGTATTTCCACTTCATATACCCATTCGCAATAGCCCCTTATACACATAAATTGTGTAGCCAGCTCAGGAAGGGTCTTATTAGGAATGTACAACATTTTTTTGGATTAATCACCGTAAGTGTGCTAAACATTGAATATTGGTGGATTTTGAAAGTCTGTAAACTTTACAAATAATTTTATATACAAAAAATTATTGTTATGTTGTAATGGGTGATACTGTATTGCTCAGCGTTCCTTTTGGTATAAACTCTTCAGCTCCCCTTTTTCAGTTTTAGGCAGAACATGAACTTTGTGAAGATTTTAAAAATTATGTTATTCCCATTTAGATTTCCCTTTGTCTTTAAACTGTAGTAGTGGTCTAGCAATTTAGGATGTTTAGTAAGAAAAAAATGGAAAACCATATTTTTAACAAGAAGACGTCATGAATAAAAGCAGTGTGTATCAGTGTCCTAGGAGTCTATATTGAAGCATATTGTGAAATTGCTAGAGCCTTTGTTTAGCTTCCCTTGATAAATTTCAAGAAGCTCATACTGTACTGTTTTTAACTAGATTAGAGGTTGAAAAATATAATCTATGTCAAAAAAAATGGAGGAAGCTAAATTTGAATCCAATTTATACTTTGTTAAGCCTTTTTTATCAAAGCCAGAACGTTATATGCAAGAACTTGGAACAGATTAGGTGCTATCATTCTTTGTGTTTGAAAGGTGATGTTTTAAACATAGAGAAGGAAGTCTCCCTTGAGGTGTTCTGGGAGTTTGTTTTCATTTTGTTTTTAAGACAGGGTCTCTGTTGCCCAGGCTAGAGTACAAGGCTCAAGCAGTCCTCCCACGCCTGCCTCCCAAAATGCTGGGAGTGACCCATCACACCCAGTCTTTTTGAGTTTTGATAGGAACTGTTCATAAGGACAAATATTTTAGGTTGAAAACTGTATTTTTTGGTTTCTCTGTTTATGAATAGTTTATAGGGTAATGTCAATCATTGTAAATTTATCATCTCTCCCTCTTGAAAAGATCATAGATTGCCAAAACAAAGTAGAAATTCTTATCTCTCATGTCTTTCTCTGGAATTGTGTGACATAGTTAAATTGATTACTCCAGGCTCAATTTTAGGCAAACACTTAACTATGGTTTTTTAAAAAATAATGTTCACAGTCTATGAATAATGTATATTAAGTTGACCTACATACTAGTATAAAAATACTTCAGTTGGTAATAAATGTTATGTCCTACCTTGTTACCTCATTAATAGTCATTGGTCCATAATTGCTGATTTTTTAAAATTTAACTGTTTTTGTATCTAATACTAAAAACACAATTTAATGTTATTTCATCTCCTATCTTAGTAACCTGGTTTGGGTTCTGACTGTTTGTCATAAGTTACTAATTGGTACAATAATTCAAATTTGTAAAATGTTTGATTTAAGGACCAGTTGATTACTTTGGAGGAGAAAAATGTAAGACATTTCTGTTAAAGCAACAAGAGTGAGTTTCATATGTATCTGTGGACTCATTCCCTTAGAGTCCTTTCTTGTTATCTTTATTTTCTAACAGTAAAATTATTATAAACTGACTTTTAGCAGAATAAATACATACATATATACTTACACAAGTACAGTAAAACTCCCATAGTTGACTACCTCCTTACATTGACCTGATTTTCACAGACCAGCCGTGCACCACAGGTACATATCAGTACAGTAGGCCTAGTTCTTTATGTTGACCACCTCTGTATGTTGACCAATTTGTTAAAGCGCCTTGGGTGGTCAACTTAGAGAAGTTCTACTGTCTTTTAGAGTTACTTAAAATAATACTTAGAGCTCTTTTATCCCCATGATTATAGCATGAAATGATGTCCAGCCCCTAAATAAATTCTTGAACAGGAAATTCTTCACATTGCTTGACCATGACAGTTGATGTTTCATTCCTTTACTTACATATCCTGGCTTTCCTCATGTCTTTAGTCCTTCCTTTAAGGTCTTCTTTTTCTCTCACTTAAGATCAATGTCCCCATGAGTCCATTTTTAGCTCCCTTCTCTTCTTCTATAACTGTCTCCCCCTGCATTTTCTTCCTAAGTAATTGTATCTATTCATTGGCATCAGCTGCTGTGTCTATAAGAGTTGATGACTTCCGGGTGGCGCCTGTGGCTCAACAAGTAGAGCACCGGCTCCATATACCAAGGGTGGCGGGTTGCAGCGGGTTCAAACCCAGCTCTGGCAAAACTGCAACAGCAAAAAAAATAGCCGGATATTGTGGTGGGCACCTGTAGTCCCAGCTACTCAGGAGGCTGAGGCAAGAGCTGGAAGTTGCTGTGAGCCGTGTGATACCATAGCACTCTACCAAGGGTAATAAAGTGAGACTCTGTCTCTAAAAATAAAAAGAATTGATGACTTCCAAGTACAAATAAGCACACACACACATATAATTTACTCCAGCCCACATCTCTCTTCCAAGCTTCGGGCCTCTGTACCCAACATCTGGAATGTTCCACAAGCAATGTCAACTTATCTAAAATTATACTCACCATTTTTTTTTTTTTTTGCAAACATGCTTCTCAGTATTTGCAGCATCAATATGTGCAATCCATTCATTTAGTTCTTCAAGCCAGAAACTAATTAGATTGTTCTTAACAACTTTTTTCTCTTGCCTCCCTCAGGTTTCCCAATTATATATTCTATTTATAAAGCTTTTGAAATCTTTATATCATTTTGTTTCTCTCTCCATAGGATTTTTCCCTATTTTATTACTTTTGTTTCTACAACAGCATCTTAATTAATTTCTCTCTAACCAGTTTTGCCCTTTGCCAGTACTTTTCTTCTGAATCTTCCAGGTTAATTCTTTTCAAAATACATATACAGTCATATTATTTCCCCTTAAATTTTTCCAAAGGCTGCTCATTGCTTTCAAGATAAAATTCAGACTATTCCACATGGCACTGAAGGTTCTTCATGATCTGGCACCTCAATATTGTTCACCATTCTCGAAGCCTTAGCACCTCCCTTTTGTCCTTTCACCACGCTTCCTCACTTCTTTCTTCTTCCCTTTCCCATCCACTCTTCACCCTCTCCCCCTCATCCCTTTACTTCTCCTCTTCAGTGGAGATGCTACTTCTTCTGTTCAGAGCATTAGTACAGGAGGTCATTCCTTTCACTGACTCTGCAGAAGAGACTCTGAATCGCTCCTCTTGTTTCTTTCTTTTTTTTTTTTCCTTAAAAACCATGAATTAAAACTATCTGTCTACTTGTTTGCTTTACTGTTTAATTAGGAACTGTGCTGCCTCCTAGTAGTATAACTGGGAATCTCTTCTCAAAGGAGGGAGAGTTATCTTTTTCATTCTTGTATTTCCTTAGAGCTCGTTTGACAAATGAATAAATATCTATTTGAAAGTTAGTTTTTAAATCTTAGAAAAGGTTATGTTTTTTCTCACTTTTTCAGTATAAATTCGTTTTATATCAAAAATAATTTTATAATACCTTAACAAAATCAACCACACATACATTAATGATGGCCTTCTACAAATGGAAGCCTATTTAGAATGCAAAATGATGCAATAAATACAACAAAAATAATAAATTTTTATGTTGTTTTACATTTTCCAAATATATGTTAGTTTATGGAAACATCACAGCAGCAGCTTTCATTATCCTCATTTCATAGCTGAGGAAACTTGAGGCTATAATCAATTGAGTAATTGTCCCAATTATACCAGTAACTAGAAAGGAACAGATCTATATACCTTTGGTTTCCTTTTGCCACCTAAAGCCGTTCCTCTAAATCTTACCTACTTGGGGAAGGGGAAAATGTGAATAAGATATTTAAAAAGTGAATGTTAAAGTAATTCAAGCAAGAAATAGTGAATTAGGGTCATGTCAGAGGTAGAGGATGAAGAAATATTGAGGAGGTAGAATGAACAGAAGATTTAATGACAATGAAGTATGTGGAATTTGAAGGAAAGAAAGGGAGGAGTTAAAGATGATTTAAGCTAAAAGCTCCCAGGACTTTTGACCTCAGTTTTGTAGTATGCTTGGTTTCCCCTTGAAAGAGATTCTGGAGAATAGTTTAACAATTCCCAATGGAAGTAAATTATAAAAGCAATGATGGGGATATTTAAACCCTAGAGCCAGCAGCAGTGGAGTTAGCTCTGAAGTTTTAAGCAGTATCCTCTATTTTATGACTAAAAACCAGTATCATCTGTTATGTAGCTGGGAAGCGCAACTTCACTTATTATAGAAGCAACATTTCATCTTATTTTATTATGATGTTTATATTTTTGTGAAATACATAAGCAGCATAATACATGACAATGGTGAAAAATTAAATAGTACAAAACTATAAAGAAAATCAGGAATACCCTTACCTTTTCTGCCCCCAGTTCCACTTCCTAGAGTGAATTATTATTATTATTATTAGAGACAGAGTCTCACTTTATCACCCTTGGTAGAGTGCTATGGCATCACAGCTCACAGCAACCTCCAGCTCCTGGGCTTAGGTGATTCTCTTGCCTCAGCCTCCTGAGTAGCTGGGACCACAGGGGGCCCAGCACAATGCCTGGCTAATTTTTTGTTGCCGGGTTTGAATCCACTACCCTCAGTATATGGGGCCGGTACCCTACTCACTGAGCCACAGGTGCTGCCCATTTTTTTGGTTTCTTCATTTCAAACTTTACACATGATCTTAGTTAAAAGGCTAAGAAACAATCATCACTCAAAACTTTAGACTCAGAATTGTTTTTGATTGATTACTTGCTCCAGCAGACTAAGATATAGCTCACTAAAATTACTGCCTGCCTTCTCTCGCTCTGTCTGACTTTCCATAGTATTATTATTTTAGTACTCCTATTTGTTACCTTTATAACTTTAAATCATATGCTTAAAACTCGAATTTCCCTGTCACTTTCTCCTAGGCTGTCTAGTCACCATATAAAATAAGGTCATCAGTACCTCTCCTCTTCTTTCCACTTCTCTTCCTCTCACTGTATTAGCTCCTTCTGACATTTGAACTTTTATTTTTATGCATTTGCACAGGGCATGAAGTAATACCTGAAAGGTGAAGACTCATCTTACTCTTCTATTTTGGAGAATTAACAATCCCTTCAAAATACTATTTTCTCCCTATTTGTTCTAGACTTCTTTTTTCTGCAACTCCTAGTAGACTTATATTAGAGTGTTTCAGTCTTTCTTACATGTCTCTTCACATAATCTTTTCTATTTTGTATCTTTTATCTCTCTATTCTAAGTTCTGAATAAACCTCTAGTACTATGTTCCAATTTACTGATTCTTTCTTCAGCTATGTTCAATGTTGTATTTCTTACTTGTTCAGTTTTTGTTTTTAATTTCAGTAACTTATTTGTTAAAGTTCTTATTGAAGAATACTACACTTACAAAAAAAGTTTATGTTGTCAGTTCAGGTCATTGAATTTTTGCAACCTGAAAAATGATCCAGCTAAAGAAACAATATTACCAGTACTTCAGAAGCCTTCTTTTTTTTTTTTTTTTTTTTTTGAGACGGAGCCTCAAGCTATCCCCCTGGGTAGAGTGCCATGGCATCACACCTCATAGTAACCATCTTCTGCCTCCGCCTCCCAAGTAGCTGGGACCACAGGTGCCCGCTACAACGCCCAGCCATTTTTTGGTTGCAGCCACCATTGTTGTTTGGCGGGCCCAGGCTGGGGATTCGAACCTGCCACCTTAGGTGTACGTGGCTGGCGCCTTAGCCAATTGAGCCACAGGTGCCAAGCCCAGAAGCCTTCTTAATGCTCCCTTCTAGTCATTAACTCCTCTCCTGAGTAACCACTATTCTGACTTATGAATGCCTATTTTAATTTTGCTTATTTTCATATTATATATAAAAAGAATTATAAAGTAAGTGCTGTTTTATGTGGGAGTTCACATGTAGCCAGTAGTTCTTTCTGTCTCACTCTATACAATATTATAGTCTGTAAATACATAATATTTATCTAGCAATTATTGATTTATTCACTGTTGATGGAGACATGGACTATTTAATTTGGGGCTCTTACAAATGACAGTACTGTGAACATTTCCAGTATAATACTGGCTTCCTACCCAGGGAGATACTGAGTCTGTCACAAAGACATAGTCACCTATCCAGTAGATGTCTTGATTCTGTTTCTCTTTTTGAGGCTGCCGTTTTGATTCTCTAGTCCCTAGGTCTAAAGAACAATTAACAATTGGGATAGGAGATGAGTATGGAATTATAGCTCCTTTTAAAGCAGTGAGCCTATATCTCCTATAACATGCTCTATTCCCCATCATCCAGAAGGAGTCTGATTCCTCGCCACCTAAACCTACTCTCACATCCAGTTTCCTGCCAGGCCATGCCTCAGCCCTGTGTGTTGCTTTGCACCTCTGTTCCATGTATGGCCCACATGTAAGTTTAAGTTGTATTTGAGCACAGTTATGGCTTTCTAGAGCTCCCTTTATCAGTCATTGCTGTGTCGCCCTGGGTAGAGTGCTGTGGCATCACAGCTCACAGCAACCTCCAACTCCTGGGCTTAAGTGGTTCTCTTACCTCAGCCTCCCGAGTAGCTGGGACTACAGGTGCCCGCCACAATGCCTGGCTATTTTTTTGTTATTGTTGTCATTGTTGTTTCACAGGCCTGGGCTGGGTTTGAACCTGCCAGCCATGGTGTATATGGCCAGTGCCCTAACCACTGAGCAACAGGTGCTGAGCCAAATTTATTACTAAAAATCTTGACCAGAATTTTTTTTTTTTTTAATCTGAAGACTCCTGGATTTGGTGGTCTATCTGTGACTTCTTTCTTTGCGTGAGGTCAGAAAAGTTCTCATAGTACTTCTTCCATCATTATCTTTCCTTCATTTTCACTGTCCTCTCCTTCTAGCTTTAGATCTCCTCCAAAGCAGTTTGTGTAGTGACATAGAGAAGATCCCTTCAGGTTCCTTTATTTCCTTGCCTGCTTGTTTGTTATAGATAAGGAAAATCATAAGCTGTTCATCCTGTACAAGAGGAGGAGGGGGAGGGGAAACTCTTACAGCTGTTCAAAAGGCAGACTTTCAATGGAACCCCTTGTTTCTGGTTTCTTACTCCTACTCTCCACACATGCTGGTGAGTCCTGAACCTCTCTGGAGTTTTGTAGGGGAACGTCTCCCATCTCTGCATTAGCCCCTTCTGCATGTCTTAGACTGCGGTTTACTCTGTTCTGTTCATCTGTCAGCATACTTAGTTTTGTGTTTTTTCTCTTCTAGAAATTTGTTGGACTTTCCCATCTGGTATTGACCCTCTTCCCTAATGTCACTATTACGGGTGTATCATTTCCTATTTATATTTCTTTAGTATCATTTTAATGGGATTCCCATTGGACTGGAAGAGTTTCTAGACTCCAGGCTAAAAGGAGTAATCAGGAAGTTTTGATCTCTGCTGCCAAATGGTGCAGTTATTAAAGATTGATTGATTAATTCATTCAGCAAATATTTATTAAATATCCTTATGTGCTGCAAAGTAATCTAATTTCTAGAGAAACACAGGTGATGAATACATGTAAAGTTGCTGCCTTCGTGGGGTTTACATTTCAGTGTGAGTAAATGAATATAAAATAAGTAAATAAGATGATTTTTGATAGTGATAAAAGTGACATGAAGAAAATACATGAATTCTGTGATAGAAAGAGACTGCTAGGATATTGTGATGGAATGGTGGGAAAAATTTTATAGACAGGAGGTTCAAGAGTGCTTGTTTTAGATCTCCTCTGAGTGTTATTTACTTTATAATGAGAAAAAGTAGCTATGTGAATATCTGGAGTAAGAGCATTCTAGGCAGAAGATGGTACAAATAGAAAGCAAGAAAAACAGAAACAAGGCGGCGCCCATAGCTCAGTGAGTAGGGCACTGGCCACATACACTGGGGCTGGCAGGTTTGAACGCAGCCTGGGTATGCTAAACAACAGTGACAATACAACAAAAAAATAGCCGGGTGTTGTGGTGGGTGCCTGTAGTCCCAGCTACTTGGGAGACTGAGGCAAGAGAATCACTTAAGCCCAAGAGTTTGAGGTTGCTGTGAGCTGGGACACCACGGCATTCTACCCAGGGCAACAGCTTAAGACTGTCTCAAAAAAAAAGAAAAAGAAAAGAAACAAGACCAGTGAGTATAAATAAATGATGTGATTTGTAGGGAATGAGCCTAGAAAAGCAGGAAAGACCCAGGCTGCCTAGGCACTTGAAGGAGAATGAATTTTCTTCTAAGTACAGTGGGAAGCCATTAGGGAATTTTCACCAGGGTAGTGACAGGGTCAAATTGACTTTTTTCTTTTTTTTTTTTTTTTGAGACAGTCTCCAGCTGTTGCCCTGGGTAGAGTGCTGTAGCGTCACAGCTCACAGCAACCTCAGACTCTTATGCAATTCTCTTGCCTCAGCCTCCCAAGTAGCTCGGACTACACATCCCTGCCACACCACCTGGCTATTTTTTGTTGTCAGTTGTCATTGTCATTTAGCTGACGTGGGCCAGGTTCAAACCTGCCAGCCTTGGTGTACATGGCTGGAGCCATTACCACTGTGCTACGGTCACCAAGTCCAAATTGACATTTTTAAAGCATACATAGACCTAGAATATATTTGGTAGGTTGAGCCTTTGGTATTCTGATGGATTTGGTCTAGGGGATAAAGGCAGTGGAGGACCCAGGGATAGCTGGGGTCTTTTTGTCTTGAGTGATTACCCCTGTACAGAGCCATAGGTGCTTTGCTATGCTGTAGGATGTCCCCTTGTGGTCCCAAAGTGCTACATGAGCCCCATGGGGATAGTACTCAGGTTCCAAGATTTCTGGTTTACACTCAAATGCTCATACACGTGTTCCCCATAATCTGGGTGGATAAAACTCACCAATATGTTGTCTTGGAACCAGTCCTCTCCCACTACTGCTGATGCTTTTGTATTAATGACATAACTCTAAAGTTTTAAGCAGCTACCTACCTAAATGTAAAGAGTACACTCTTTAGTCCACTTAGAATTTGAGTGAACAAATTCTGCCATGGTTGCCTTCTGCAGTTTTCAATCCTGAGAGCTAGTAATAGCAAATACAGATATATTCAAGGGCCAAACAGCTAATATAAATTATTGAAGTGTAACGGCATTCAAGTTCATTTAAGAACAAAGCAATAGGCTCGGTGCCTGTGGCTCAGGTGGCTAAGGCACCAGCCATATACACCTAAGGTGGCGGGTTCAAATACAGCCAGGGCCTGCCAAACAACAATGATGGCTGCAACCAAAAAATAGCCAGGTGTTGTGGCGGGCGCCTGTGGTCCCAGCTACTTGGGAGGCGGAGGCAGGAGACTTGCTTAAGCCCAGGAGTTGGAGGTTGCTGTGAGCTGTGAGGCCACAGCACTCTACCCAGGGGCACAGCTTGAGGCTCTGTCTCAAAAAAAAAAAAAAAAAAGAAAAAAAGAACAAAGCAACATGTCATGCAGACAAATTCAGCCCTCAGGAAGCAATGTCTGATATCTCTCTGATCTTTTCTATAGTCCTTTATATGGAGGGATGGCAGGGACAGTTACAGAGTGTTCCAAAAGTCTCCATACATAGGAAAAATCAACAAACTCACAGAACAGATTTCTTGGAACATATTCACCATGAGTAGGAGACAAGACTTCAGGTATGTGTAGAATCCACGTCATTTTTAATGGTGCTATAATAGTCCAGTGAATGATGCACAGTGGTCCCTGCTTATCCACTGTTTCCTTTCCAGCTTCTGCTACCCACAGTTAACTCCAGCCTGAAAATATTAAATGGGGAATTCTAGCCATAAACAATTTATAGATTTTAAAATACCTGCTATTCTGGGTATTGTGCTGAACTCTAGTGCCATCCTGCTCATCCCATCCAGGATGTGAGTCATCCCTTTGTCTAGTACTTAGTAGTTATGTTGGCTATCATATCTTCAGTTTCAGCATCACAGTGCTTATATTCAAGTAAAGCTTATTTTACTTAATAATGTACTGCAGCTCAAGAGCTGGTGTGTTGTTATGTACATATAATTGTCCTATTCTATTCTGCAACTGTCTTAACTTTTCTTCCAGAGGAACAAAATATTGGTTTAAAACATAAGAATATTAGCATCACTATTTTCCCTCAATGTTTATTCATTCAGAACTGTAGGAAATATGTGACAAGATTTGGAGCAGATTCCCAGATATATAAAATGGGTCCCAGAATTATAAATTACCTACTAGAGAAATTCAGTTATTCAGCATGTATTAAAACTATTGTCTATTATGTGCCAAACATTGCTCTAGGAAAGACATCTATAAGCATTTTATATATAAAATGATCTGACAATTAAGTTTGCAAACTTATCCTAGAAAAAGTGCTCTGTACCTTGTTGCTGAATATAACTGCCATCATCTTCAAAGTACTACTCCCCTTGGGAAGCCATGCAATTTTAGAGCTCTTTTTCTGGAATGGCCACCAACACTGTTGTTGTATTGCCCTTAATGTCCTAAATGTCATCAAAATGTCTTCCTTTCAATATTTTCTTTATCTCTGGGTAAAGAAAAAAGTCACTGGGGGCCAGATCAGGTGAGAGGATGTTCCCATACAGTTATTTATTTCCTCACTAAACACCCTCACAGACAGTGTGGGAGCTATTTGCTTTTGTTCTTTGGTGACCTCATTCAGGATCATTTTTACATACACCTTTCTCATGCCAAGATTTTCAGTTAATTAAGATTTTCCTGTTTCTCTGTTGATTTTTACTTGGTATACTATGCTTCTCACAGTCAGCCTACAATTTGGGGCAACAAACTTTTACAATGTTTTCATCAGTTGTACTTGTTATTGGCTGCCTTGACCTCTCTTCATCAGTGACGCTTTCTTTCCCCTCAAAAAAACATTTAATCCATTTGTACATTGTTTTCTTCATGGCATTATCCCCATAAACTTGAACTAACATGTTCCTGATTTCACTTCTACTCTTGCAAAGTTAACAAGAAACTTACGAATGTTTGTTGTTGCTCTGATTCAAGTAGCACATTCTTGCAATAGCACACAAAAATACAAAATAATAATGAACATGACTCAACAAGACACTGCCACATGTAGACACAAACACAGCTGTGAAACACTGATATACCAAGGTTATGAAACCTTACCAAGTTGTTTGTACAGTATTGCCAATGTAAGCAAATGGTGCCATGTTTGCTAACTTGTCAGACTATAATTCAGATTTTTTTATGGTTGAAAATTTATATTTTTTTAATTCAAAGTTTTTATATTAGAAACAAAACACATAAAATACACCATCCAGCCATTTTTAAGTGTATAGTTTATAGTGGTTTGTGCATTTACATTGTTGTGAAACAAATCTCCAGAACCTTTTCCTTTTGCAAAATTGAACCTCTATACCCATTAAATAGCTTTTCTTTCCTTCCTCCCCCAAGTCCTACTAACTTCCCTTTTACTTTCTGTTTCTAAGAATTTGGCTACTAAGGTAACTTATGTAAATAGAATCATACTGTATTTGTCTATTTGTAACTCACTTATTTCACTTAGCGTATTGTTCTCAGGTTTCATCCATTTTGTAACATATAACAAGATTTGTTTTTTTAATAGGTAAACAGTTTGAAGCTTTGAGATCAGCTTGGTATACTTTAGGTCAATTCCATTGATAGTTTTCATTTTGAATCACTTTGTGAAGAATTTCTTCTTATATTGCACTGAATGGTAAACAATTTGTGTCTGTCACTGCTGTGTTTTGGGAATTCGTAGATGAAAGGGCATGGTTTTCACCTTTCCTGGTCTACTGTGGAGAAGTCATTATATACTGTGTTAACAGAAAGGATGTCTGAGTGGATTTCAGTGGGAGAGGGTGGAGAGGGCAGCACCCAGATCTGCCTGGGAATGTAAAGCAGGCTTCTTGCCTTTAGCCATCTCTTAAAAGAGAAGCCTGAGAAGAGAGCCCTGAAAGTATTCTTAGTAGAGAAAATATTTAATAGCATATAAAAATATCACAGGAGTAGTACGAAGGTGTCTTTGAGGAACTATAAGAAATTTGGTATTGCTGGAGCAAAGGCCTTTTGAGGAAAATTCTGAAGGATAAAGCTAGAAGAATTTTGCATGCCATGCCACCAATTTAAATTTTTATTCTATAGGCATGGGGAGCAGGGAAGTGACATGAGCTAATTCATGTTTCAAGAAGACAATGCTAACTAACCCTGGTGAGAATGGATTGGAATAGGAGAGACTAGAGCAGAAGTAAGGAGTCCATTGCGTGAATGAAGACAGGAACTCTATAGAAATTTATGAGTTAAGCACACTCCATAGAACATTAATGAAATAAATACCAATAGCTATGTTATCTTTTTTGCCTGTCACTCATGCTGTCCCCACAATTCCTTCCAGCCTCTAAACTAATTAGTTGTGGCAGTAGGCAGCTTTGAAATGTTTATTAAGAAAATAGCCTTGTTTTGACAGACAAGAGTTAGAACACCTGGACTTAAAGCAGACTTTATAGCTCTTCTGGGGGTCTCTGGTGTAGGCAACATGAGGTCACAGAGCTAGGCAAACAAGCTTCATAAGTAAGTGACCAGTTTTTTCCACTACAGACTCCATTCCTCAAAAGAGAGTATCATTTGTCGCAACTAGTATATCCCCCCTTTTACCTATATCACTAATGCTAAAATGTTTCATAGAACATTCAGATTATAGCTGCTTTGGTATTAATCTTTATATTTCACAGCTTCAGAGCTCTGCTGCTGATTATTTTGGCATGAAAATAATCCCATTCAGTCATCACAGTGCTTTTCATTTAATAAGTTCCTGTGAGCCACACCAGGAATGCTGTATCTAATGCAAAAACTACACGTCTGTTCCTTTCTTGAATTAGATCATCTTAGAACTCGAGAGTTTAGTTATCTTGATATTGATATTGAGTTATTTTTTAGGGAGTTTTGTGGCTGTTCTTGGCTCGGTGCTGTCATCACTCATTCACTTAACTACCCTTTCCAAACATCTGTGTCCTGCATTTGCTTTACCTTCTTTCTCACCCAAGTCTCAGATGCTTTTATTTAATTCTTTACATTATTAGGAAAGATTAACACATCATATAATTTCAGGTACTACAGGGTTTTCCTTTCATGCTTCTAAACTACATCCTAATATGCTGAAATAAAATATATACTGAGGCTTATCTTATAAATTATGGATTTTGTACATAAGAACGTTTTCATCTTTGTTTATAAATAAGACATCTGATTATGCTAAAATAGTTTTATGGTACTCAAAGAGATGCGTCTACTGGGGGGGGGGGGGCGCGGATATTTATTATTCTTAAAAGATATCTGATCCAGTTCTGCAATGGTGGTTTCTCTTTGCTAATCATGACCTTTACTTTGTGTAGTAAATTTAGTCAGCATCTTGGGAGTGGGGAAAGGGAGTTTAATACAGTTTGAATGTTATATTCTCTTTACATTGAGTCACAAAGATGTTCATCCTTCTGAGGAGGGACTTTGGAGCCCCTCGGAAGTTTTTGCTGTGAAACCCCTCACCAGTACATTTTGGTCATCACGTTTTAACAAAGCTAATTACTTAGCCACACTTATCTTGGGAACTAAAACTGGTACCTATGTGATTCTTGACTAGAGATTAAAAGAAACAATTGAAGAGAAATCTAAAACCCAGAGTGTAATTTAGTTTCTTCTTTCTCTTTCAGTTGTTAGAACTGAGCTCTCTAGGAAACCTAAGATTTGTTAAGTGCTTGCCGTGTGCCAGAGACATATCTGTAATAGAGATGTATTATTTTAAACTATCTCAATCTTATTAAGGACTCTGATAATTTTATACATTTGTATTACCATTTTATAAATAAGAATGAAATTCAGAAAGCTACTTGTCTAGTAAGTAGCAATATTGAAATCTAAGGCATATGCTTTTTCTTTTTTCTCATAGCACTCTTCAAGTCAGTTTTTATTTACGAGTTATTTATTATTATTTATTAATTATTCCTTTATAAATTTAAGCAGTAGCATAAGGTAGAAAGAAAAAGAAAAGAAAAAAACCATGAAGTCAATCAACTACCTAGAAAACCATTATTTAAAGTAGGTGAAGAGAGGCAGCACCTGTGGCTCAAAAGGGTAAGGTGCCGGCCCCACATGCTGGAGGTAGTGGTTCAAACCCAGCTCCGGTCAAAAAATAAATAAATAAAATAAAATAAAATAGGTGAAGAAAGAGGATTATTTATCATATTTGTATGCACATATAAATAAGGTAAAATAGGGGAAGGGGAATTCAGAGGATCATAACAACCTGCCTTCTTAAATAACAGTTGAATTTAATTTTACTTTAGCAGATTAAACAAAGAGAATTTCAGTAGATTATTTCCTTACCGTAAAGGAGAGGAATTCCTAAGCCATTCTTCTAAAGTTAAAAAATATATATCATGAGTTTGGGATCATATTCTATAACAGCATCTTTTATTTTAATCAGTATTATTAATTCAGCTCATGCTCTAAAAGATAAATAAATTAACATTTCTTTTCACCAAAAAGTTTTTAATTATCACTCTGTTGCCAGGGCTGGAGTGCAATGGTACAAGTCACTGCAGCCTCAAGTTCCTGGGCCTCAAGCAGTCCTGCCTCAGCCTCCTTAATAGCTAGGATCATAGGGATTCACCACCATACCTGGTTAATTGTTTTTATTTTTTTTGTAGAGACAAGATCTATGTCACTATGTTGCTCAAGGTGGTCACAAGTTCATAGTCTCAGCAATCCTCTCTTCTTGGCCTCCCAGAGTGCTGGGATTATAGATGTGAACCACTGCACCTGGCCTCCTGACCAGTTTTTAAAGATATAATCTTTGTTTCTGCTTTGCCAAAGTTTATAACATTTACATTTGCTTTTATTCTTCCCAGATTTACTTAGTCTAGGGTTTTGTATTTAAATTCAGTGCTTGTTACCTTTTACTACTTCTTCTACATCCCTGAATTTTTTGCTTTGATGTGTCTTTTTATTAAATTTTATATTTAACTGAATGTTTCAGGAAAGGCTGATGCTTATTCTGCTTTTCATTTTCTCAGTTTTTGTATGTTGGTAATGTTTATTTGCCAGTCTACTGGAAGAATAACTTAGCTGGTTATGAAGGTGTGTTGCTTCTAATGCAGAGTGGATAAAGGTTCCTCTTCCCACTCATGCCTTATATGGGACCTCCTGGTGCCCTTGTGAGCATTGAACAGAGCCTGCTTTTCTGTAGGCTGGGGCATGTGGGGAACAGGGACATTGTTCAGCTAGGGCCATGTACACTTTTCATGAAAGGGACTAGATGCAATGTTTTATCCTGAAATTTTGATAAATGTCATGTATTCATCCTTCTCAGGGTTAATACAGTTCAGCTCATTTGCAGAATTCATTGGTGATTACTAGAAAACGGCTATGGTCTTGCCTTATACCTCTTACTGAGTTTGCTGTAGATAAGCATTTTCTACTGACTTTCATTTCTTAAACCATTAATTCACACTTCAATTTTTTTCCCCTCTAACTTTGGGGGTATTACTTGGAGTTCTCACAACTTCATCCCCTCACTTCTGATCATGGCCTTATTTCTGGTCTTAGAATAGGGTAAAGAGCTTCATCATGCTTAATCAAAATTTTTGTTCATTTTCTCGTCTACAGCTGAAGGTGAGATTGTGTCCTTTGGGTCAGTGCGGATGAATACTTTGCAGGTTTTTGCATTGTTTTGTTTATTTCTTCTGAGTGTTGAGGAGGAAATTCTGAAATCTACTACCTTTAAGCAAAATTGTTATATTTAATTTTAAAGGCGTTCTAAGAATTCATACTATATATGTGACCCAAAGGGCTGTAGCATACTGCTGTGTCACAAATAGGTTTCAGGTGTGGCCCAAAAGCAGGCCTATCTTTTTATCTCAATTTGCCATACAAATATTATCATTGTGTATGTTTTCTGTGATGTGAAAAGAGTTCAGAAACACTAATGTAAATCCCAGAACCTAAAATCTATAAGTTTGTTGTTTTAACAAAATTTATTTTGCTTTTAGATCTCCCAGGATACATTCTCTACATTTCTATACCTATTCCTGTTTTAGGGATGAGAAGTTTGTGTCTAGAGCCAGAATAATTAAAAATAAGAGTTGAGAATTAATTGCTGGTTCTGCATAATTCATATGTCTTAAAGTTGTATATTTCAGGTGTTTGTGTAACATGGTTATATTGAAGATTTAATACAAGTCTGTTCATTCAGTGAATGTTTATTGAATAGCTATTTTAGGTGCTAAGGAGGGACATATAAACAAATATATTAAAGCATGATCAAGTTCAAATATGGGAGCAAATACATAAAGCTACTGTGTATGGCTACACTGTACCATTCACATATTGACTACAACACAAGTCGTGGTGTGCCACTAGCCCTAAAGTACTATTATAAAAGTATTACAGAATTTGGCATTGGTCAAATTATTCGAGACATAAAGGAAATAGGAATGATGATAAAGGATAGCTTCTCAGAAGATATAATATCAGAAAAGTATTTTGAAAGCTGAATACCAGTTGATAAGATATTGAGAGTCACAAGTCATTCAGTAATATTGGAGCATAAATTAGAATGAATAATGGCACAATTTAAGACTAGAAAGGAATAATCATAGTTTATGAAGGGCCTTATGTGGCTTGCTAAGGAACTTAACCTTTATCACAAGTATTACTTATCCTTTGCTCCATAACGAAATACTCCAAACTTAGTGGCCTAAAACAACAGTTTCCTCACCATTTCTGTGTGTTTCTAGCCCAGGACCTCTCATGAAGCTCCTGCTACGGTGTCAGCTAGAGCTACAGAAGTCTCCAGCTTGACAGTGGCTTCCATAGGCTTGTCCAACATGACTTACTCACATGACGGTTGGAGCTGTTCTCACTTCCTCACTAGCTGATTGCAGGGCCCGTCTGTGGGGCTGCTCACAGCAGTGGCCTCAGGCTTCCCGCAGAGCAAATGATCCAGGAATAAGAAACCTAAGACAGAACCCACAATGTCTTTATAACTTGGTCTTGGAAGTGCCATACACTATTTTAACACAAACAAACACTGCTATAATGTAGATAAGGTGTACAAAAGAGTGTAAATTCCAAACTGTGGTGACCATTGGGGTCATCTTGGAGGTTGACTCCCCCATCCATAGATGATAAAAGAGTAGTAGATGTTTTGAGGGTATAAGTGATATAATCTTTGCATTCCAGATATATAGCTGTGGAGGCAGTGTGAAGAATGAGACATAGGGAGGTAAAGATTAGAATCCGGAAAACACTGTAATAATCTAGTAATCCTGAGCTAAAGCAGTGCTAATTAGGTTGACTCCCCCATCCATAGATGATAAAGAGTATTAGATGTTTTGAGAGTATAAGTGATATAATATTTGCATTCCAGATATATAGCTGTGGAGGCAGTGTGAAGAATGAGACATAAAGGTAAAGATTAGAATCTGGAAAACACTGTAATAATCCAGTAATCCTGAGCTAAAGCAGTGGTAATTAGGTGTCTACAAGATTTTTGAGAAATTTTTAAGAGACAGAAAAGATATAATTTATTGGTCATTTATTGCATGGGGATAGGTTAGGAAGTAGGACATTTAAGGATGACTGTAAGATGACTGGGTTGAGAAACTGGGTAGGTGTGTTCCATTGAGACATGGGGTATGTAGAAAGTAGCCAGTAGACAATTGGCCTGTCAGTAGGTTTAAAGCTCAGACAAAAGGAGTCAGCGCCTGTGGCTCAAAGGAGTAAGGCGCCAGCCCTATATGCCAGAGGTGGCAGGTTCAAACCCAGCCCTGGCCAAAAACTTCAAAAAAAATAATAATAAAAATAAAGAAGTTATAAAGCTCAGACAAAAGGGAACAGATAAGAAAGTGTGATTTCACAGAAGCCAAGGGAAGAACTGTCACCTGTTCCTTAACCTATATGCAAAGCTCAGTGAAGTTCTGGATGTATATAATGTGGAAAGCCTACCCTACATGCCTGTTTAGTGAGTTAGCATGATGACACTGACCCCCAATATGAAAGCAAAACATGAATAATTTTTTCTAGGTATTACTGTTAGTACCTGATGATGCCTTTGTGTTATGTATTTTTTAACAATTTAAAAATATATAATAAATAATTTTTAAAAATAAAAACAAGAACAATCATATAGGCAATACAGTGAATTTTGCCTATGGTCTATAATGTGCCAACCCCTGGCCTATAAATATGTACTCCAGATTTCAAAGATTGTATCTTTTTCAACTTGTTTCCATAGTGTCCAATACTTACAGCTATTTTGTTGAAATTATAGAGCAGTTCAACATAGCCAAATAAAATTAAGAATTTGAGTTTTCCTTTTTTACTTATATAATTATTTCCACAGTATGTTTAATGTTTGTTTAATATTTGCTTAATTTTTTATTGCAAATCAAGAGGAACAACTACCCTATGATGAAAGATCACAAGATTAAAAACGAAATGTTGATTTTACATAAAACAAAATTAGGAAAAAATATATCTTTGTCATGCACTTAAATGATTTTAATCTTTTCCTTCATATAATTTTGAAAAATGCTTTTTTTTTTTAAGAAGAAAAAGGCTTTTATTTAGCTGGCAAAGCTAACAGAATAGAAGAATTTGAAATGGCCATGCTCTGAAAAATATTTCTAATAAACCAATGCTCAAATTATGCGTGAAATTTTTTTTGTTTGGGGTTCATTGAGGATACAACGAATTAGGTTACACTGTTTACATCTGTTAGGTAAAGTCTCTCTTATAGTTATGTCCCACCCCCCTGCCCCCGTACTCCTCCCCTCTCCCTGCGCCCTCATTTTCCCCCAGCCTTGAATTGATTTGAGTTTTTATATGCATAAATTTGTTCTCTCTTTGCACATATATGTAGTATCTAAAAGCTTTACTTTGTACATAATACTAGTTTATCTTAGTGGCAAAATATGTGACAGTGAGTGGCCTGGGCGAGACGTTGCCATGGTAAGTTTGTTTTCCTTGCTGGCAGTAGCTTGAAGTCCCTAATGCTAGAGAGAATATCCAAATGGTTTTTCCATAGACGAAAAGCCTGTTTTTTTCACATTTCATTCCATCACTTTGTATTTCTTCAGGCCTGTTTACAAATATTTATTAATCTTCATAGTTTGTTTAATATAGATCCCTCTGTTTTACAGAGGAGAAAACAGAAAGGAAAAAAGTTTTGGCAAATTTCAAAAGGGATCATAGTCTTTAATGACAGGAAGAACCTTTATGTTTTAGTTAGAAAACTTAGTCAACTAGGGCCCAATTCAAAAACTGACAACCCTTCTTTCATTCTTAGGACAACCACTGACTGACCCTAATAGTTACAATCAGTTACGTCCTATAAAGGAAACAGAGTGTGTTGTGACATTTGTTTATTTAAGAGATAGATGGTTTTGAGGGGTTTTTGGCTTTGTTCTTATTTGATTTGGGGGGAAGGTATGGAATCATTTGGGGATGATAGTTTATAGTCCAGAGAAGGTGTTTAGAGAGTGGTAGAATTGAGACAAACTCAGTTGTTTATCTTTGTTGAGACTCACACTTGGCAATTTTCAAATGTACCTTCTTGAAATGTGTCATTGAAATACTAGCATATATTTTAGAGCCAGGTACTTTTTTTATTTTTTCAAAGTGTGCTTAGTAGTCATTTTAAAATGCATCCAAGTCAAAATTAATTACTTTGAAAAGGAAAGTTGAGATCATGCATTTCAACAAATTAAATATGTGTCCATTGTGAATTCATTTAATCACGCTAACTAACATTTGTAGTAACTCTCATACCTATTTTGTGTGGTGATGGCACTTAAAATCTCTCAGCAATTTTCAAGATACAGTCCTATCTATATAGAGAAATTCTATAAAATTCAGGCATGTCTATTTTGATGGTTCTTAAGATATATTTTCTGTAAAATACTATATAAATTTTGTGATTGTTTTTTTCTGTTTAGCCACATAAAGTATCTTTTTTGTTGGAAGGTTAAGAATTCAGGACTTATAGAAATTCAAGGCTCATACTCTCTGGAGTGTGATTCACTTTACAGTGTGTTATCTATGGTGTTCATTTACACTATCTAGCAGGTTACAAAGATTGGTGGCATTTCCTAGTGAGATGCAACACTGTGACCAAGGTAAATGATCTGCCACTGCTGCCTCCTGGTTTGGATGTCTTGTGTAACAAGATACAGATACAGGAAGTGAGCAAGAGGTCATTAAGAAGGAAAATGTATGTTAGTCTTATTTCTAGAAGTTTTAATATTTATTCATTAAAGGATTTTAGTTACTGAATTCTTTTCAGGAAACTTAATGGACTCTGTGGTCAGTGATGAAGAATAAGCTTAAGGGCCGGGCACAATGGCTCACACCTATAATCCTAGCACTCTGGGAGGCCAGGGCGGGTGGATTGCTTGAGCTCACAAGTTCAAGAACAGCCTGAGCCAAGAGCAAGACCACTGTGTCTAAAAATAGTTGGGTGTTGTGGCAGGCACCTGTAGTCTCAGCTACTTGGGAAGCTGAGGCAAAATGATTGCTCAAGCACAAGAGTTTGAGGTTGCTGTGAGCTGTGATGCCATGGCAGTCTACTGAGGGCAACAAAGTGAGACTACCTCAACAACAACAAAAAAACTTTAGGTAAAAAGATTTCCTGCTAAGGACTTACAAAGACCTTTTGCCCTTTAAGATGCTTAGGAGATTATATTGCCATAAAAATACAGATTATTTTGGTGATTGCTGAGAATTGCCAGTCATTTTCTCTTTTATGATTCACAAAGTTTTGAGCTTCAAAATGTATATGATCTGATTATTGTGATTTACCTTGACACCCCACTGCCATGCTCAGAGTCTTGCATACCTCATGCATGCACCTCATACAGTCCAGTCATCTCAGTGGCTTAGGGATGTATGAAATGAGAAAGCTAGTGAGATAGACGTTATAAGGAATATAGTCACATACTGTGGCTTTTATTGTATCTGTTGTTGGAAATGGGTCTCTAAGACATATGCATCAAATAGGTCTTTGCTAAATAAAAGAAAACTTGCCTGGAGTCAGATTCATGGTTATAATAAAGTCCCAACACTCTTTTTTCTCCAGGGCTTCTACAGAAAGAAACTTTAAACAATGTTGGTTGTGACTGGCCTTTGGCATAGAGGCTTCAGTAAATCCATAAAGTGAGATTGATTAGGATTAATAACCTTTTGTCTAGCTAAAAACTACTTGTAATCATGGCTTTGAAAGGAGTTCTTTTTGATACCTAAGAATGTGGTTTTATTTGTTTTTGCTGCTTTAAGCATTTTATTCAGAGTTGAAAATAGGAAAGATAGCTTGGTGACCATGCTTAAAGCTTAAAGTAAGGGCAACATAGTGAGACTGTGTCTCAAAAAAATTAGAAAAAAAAAAAAAGCTTTTAGGAGCTCAACAAACACAAAATCTTTAAAACTGATTATACTTCCAGTTTTCCTAAACAAGAGTGTGGAGCTACTGACAGTCTTGATTTAAAGTATGTATAATCTACACGGAGAGCACTGATTGCGGTGTAAATCTCCAAGCACAGAGAATGAGTGCCCTGGCCATTTTGTCTGCAGGGCTGCGCTAACTAGTGCACCTTATTGAGTTATCTGGAAGAAACCCAAGTTGACAGCCCTTTGCTTTCTCGTTTTGGCACCAAAAGGGGTGGGTTTTGGTTTATGAATTATAAGGGATCGGAAAAGGACTGAAATAGGAAGTTTGACATGGGGAATATTATTTTCTTGAGTAGGTAAATAAAGTCAGGGAAGAAAAGGACAATGGAGATAAGAGGATGGGATGCATTAAATTTATTCTATAGTTCTACATAATTCACTCAGAAAGGACTCGTTTTGAATTCACATTTGGTATTAAAAAGAACAGGCCAGGGCCAAGTGAAGGCTAGCACTAAGAAACCATGGTAGGTTGGGACCTATTGTATTTTTTAAGGGGCCCAAGGCTGTCCAGGTGTCCTGATTTAAAGGCTGCTTCTTAAGTCAGGAAATTGTATCTTGTTCTGAGGTTTACTGCAATAAAGTACACAGTCCTCTGGGATGGTACTTGTGGCTTCATGAATCACTTTACAGGCTGGTTGTACTGACCCAAGCCTCATGATTTATTTATGCCATACCACAGTAGGAATGGCAAATATGTAAGCCACACATGGTCTCTGGGATGGGCCTTTAACTGGGAAACTACTGTAAATCCATAAAGCGAAATAGGACAGAGCCAGCAGCAGCTCATGTCATGTCCAAGAGATCTCTTCCTATTTTATAGAGACTTAGAGTTCTAGGGATGGTTAAGTTCAGCATCCTTCTTGGAATGTATCTATCTTACTCTATTTTGTCTTGCTTTAAAAGAATACTTATAGCCGAGTACAGTGGCTCATGCCTGTAATCCTAGCACTCTAGGAAGTCAAGACAGGCAAAGTGCTTGAACTCACGAGATCAAGAGCAGCCTGAGCAAGAGTGAAACTCCATCTCTAAAAAAATAGCTGGACATTTTGGTGGGTGCTTATAATCCCAGCTACTTGGGAGACTGAGACAAGAGGATCACTTGAGCCTAAGAGTTTGAAGTTGCTGTAAGCTCACCTGAGGGCAACAAAGTGAGTGAGACTCTGTCTCAAAAAAGAAAGAAAGAAAAAAGAGAGAAGGGGGAAAAGGAAGAAGAGAGAGAGAAAAGGAAAGAAAGAGAAAGAAAAGGAGGGAGAGAGGAAGGGAGGGAGGAAGGCCTGGGGCTTGGTAATTATAAGGTAAAGAGGTTTGTTTAGCTTATGGTGCCACAGACTGAGAAGTTCAAGGACGTGGGTCTGGTTTCTGGTGAAGACTTTTATGCTTCATCACCAAACAGCAGAGAAGATAAAAAGAGTAGCAGACACTTGCAAAGAAGAGGAACACCTGAGGGGGCTGTCCTGGCTTTATAACAACCCACTCTTGAGGGAACTAATGCATTCCTGTGAGAACTAATCTAACAACCCAACAACCTCCTACTGGGCCCCTTCCCAGTACCATCACATTAGGGATCAAATTTCAACATGAGTTTTGGTGGAGGCAAACCATATCCAATTCATAGCAGTATCCTGGAGTTTTTGTGTACTCTGTTTTAGTCAATCCAGTCTTTGATTCACTGCTTACAAATCTGAAGAATAGCTCTGAAATGTAGCCTAGTACTGTTGTCATTATTATTTTCTCTTGAATTTATTTCTATAAAGTATTGCCCATGTTTTTTAAGCAATTTTTATGTTTTGGAAAATACTGCATTGAACTAATAAGCTAATGATTAGTGATCTTCTTTTGCATTTAGGCTTATAATTGCCAGTACTGTAGTAAGGTAGGAATTCTACATATCTTTTTTAACTTCATTTGATTCCTCAGTACTAATAAAGAGATGCTGATAGAATTGTACTTAGGATTTGTATGGGATAGTCAAATTTTGAGCCCAAATTGACAATGTAATAAATTAATATTTCATATTAACCTGAATGAAGTAATGTTTTGTTTTTTAATTAAACTTTGTTTTGAGATAATTACAGATGCACATGTAACTGTAAGAAGTAATACAGAGAAATTCCATGTACCCTTTAGCCATCTGCTCACCTATAGTAACATTTTACAAAACCAAGATATGATATTATATATGTATTATGCATTATGTAATGATATGTTATGTGTTACATATTATATCACCTCTTAGTTGTGCAAGAGACCATTAGGGGTGGAAGGAGCTGGCTAAAGGATACATGGAACCTCTTTATATTATTTCTTACAACTATGTGTGAATCTTATATTTAATATCACAACCAAGGTACTGATACTGATATAGTCAAGATACAGAAAATTTCTAGCACCACAAAGATCTTTGTAGCCACACCTATTTTCCTCTTGTTCCCCTTGCCCCCTATCTTTCTCTGTTCTCTATTTCTATTATTTTGTCATTTCAAAAATGTTATATAAGAGCAATCATACAGTATGTAATCTTTTAGGATTGGCTTTTTTTATCTATATATAATTCTCTGGAAATCCATCCCAGGTTGTTATATCTATCAATAGTTTATTCCTTTTTTATTATTCTATGATATCCATGTTTCACAGCTTAACCATTCACCTGTTGAAGGTCTGGGTTGCTTTCAGGTTTGGGCTATTGCAAATAAAACTGTTGTAAACATTTATATACAGATTTTTGTGTGAATTTAAGTTTTTATATTGTTTGAAAGAAATGCACAAGTTTGCAACTGCTGGTCATATTGTAGTTGGATGTTTAATTTTTTAAGATACTGCCGGAATCTCCTAGAGTGACTATGTCATATTACACTGTCATCAGCGATGTAAGAGTGGTCCTGTTTTTCTGCATTCTCAACGTCAGTTAGTGTTGTCACTATTTTTATCACCGACATTCTAATAGTGACATTTCAATGTGGTTTTAGTTTGTATTTCCCCAAAAATGCTGGGATTCCAGGTATAAGCCACTGCACCCAGCCAATAAACTTAATTTTTAAAATAGTTCTAGATTCATAGCAAAATTGAGCAGAGAGTACAGAGAAGTCTCTTTTCCGCCTCCTCACATATATACAATTTCTGCATTATCCACATCTTTCAACAGAGTGGTATGTTTGTAATAATTAGTGAGCCTGTGTTAATATATCCTGATCACCTAAGTCTGTAGTTTCCATTAGGGTCACATTCTGTGGATTCTGACAACTATGTAATGATGTGTATCCATCATTACAGTATCATACAAAATGGTTTCACTGTTTTCAGAATCCTGTGTGCTCTGCTTATTCATACCTCTCCCCAGCCCCCAAAAACCTCTGGAACAACTAATCTTTTCACTGCCTTTTCTAGAATATCACATAGTTAGTATTATACAGTATGTGGACTTTTGAGATTGGCGTTTCACTTAGTAATTTGCATGTAAATATTTCTCTATGTCTTCTCATGGCTTCATCATTCTTTTTTGTACAGAATAACATTCCATTGTCTTAGACGTATTGCGGTTTATTTATTCATTCACCTACTGAAAGACATCTTGCTTCCAAGTTTTGGCAGTTATGAATAAAGCTGCTGTAAATACCATGTACAGGTTTTTGTGTGGACCCAAGTTTTCACCTCCTTTGGGTTGAAATACGAAGGAACGCATTTGTTGGATCTTATGGGAAAGTCCGGTTGCATTGCAGTAACAGCAGCAGTGAATGAGATTTCCTGCTGCTTCACATTCTTGTCATCATTTGGTGTTGTCAGGGTTCTGGATTTTGGCCGTTCTAATAGATATGTGGTGGTCTCTCGTTTTCTTTTGCATTTCCTAGTGACATATGATGTGGAACATCTGTTCATATGCTTATTTGCCATCTGTATATATTCTTTGGTAAGATACCTGTTAAGGACTTTGGCCCATTTTTTTCTTTTTTGTAAATTTTTGGTTTTTTATAGTTTTGATTTTTTGAACTTTTTATTGAAATATTTCAAACATACACAGAAGTTAATTATCTGCTTCAATAATTATTTATGGCCATTTTATACCACACTAATTCTGTGCACTCTAAATTATTTAAAAGCACATTTCAGACATTATATTTTATTTTTTTGACCTTATATTTTATTTATAAATATTTCAGAATGTATCTTTAAAAGATAATGACCTTAAAAATTTACCATAATACTATCGTATTTTTGATCTTTTAATTGACATGTAACAATTGTACATATTTATGGTGTACATAGTTTTATATTAGTAAATACAGTGTATAGTGAGGCCCATTTCTTTAATCAGATTTATTTTCTTTTTGTTAAATTTTAAGAATCTTTTGTATATTTAGTATAACAGTCTTCTATCAAATATATCTTTTGCAAATATTTTTTCCCATTCTGTGGCTTCTTTTCTTTTCTCTTGATATTTGAATATTTAAATGCCAATTATTTATAAAGCAATGCTACATTATTTATAATATTGGTTAAGCAGTTGATAAATAAATCACTATTTAGCATATACTGCTTTGAAGGACACAGAGATCCATTAGGCCTCCATTTTGACCCAATACAATATACTGAAATTCTCCATTTTCCCCCCAAAGTTCAAAAGGCCTCAGGCTTGACCCATCCCATTGCCACACATGGCTCTGGAGCTCACCAGGCTCCATCCTCCACAAGACTCCCTCATACCACCCTATTCCAGTACCTAGAAGATTTCTCAGGAATTTCAAGATTGATTCCACATCTTGGTTTTCTCAGTGCTTCTGTGACCTTTGTTACTTAGGCATTTAATAAATGTATGCAGAACTGAGCTAAACCAGCAGGAGCAGGAAAGATTATAAGACTGCCATTTCTAAATGAAAAGGATTAAAAAGGCACTGGGAAAGGAAAAGGCAGCATATATCTGGGGAACATGAGAAATTTCTATTATGAATGACTGGAGCATCAGGCTGGAAAATTTACTTTGGAGCCAACTCCAGGTGGCTCAATGTCATCATGTGTAGTTGATGTATTTATATATGCCTGTCTTTTCTATAGAATGGTAAATTAAATTTTTATAGCTGAAATGTTCTTAGAGTTCATCTTTTTAATTCCAGAAAACACCAATTGAGATCTGTCAGCAAACCCCCAAATAATTTGTTCTCGTACACCATTAGTCTGAGTTCTGGAAGCAGTTGTCCTCAAGTATACTTGCATACACACATAGTGATTGCAGAAGTTTGAGAGAATAATAATAATAACATGTTTAATTAGAGATTATCCAAGGGGGTGTTTGGGGATGATAGCACTTGCTTTATTGCTTTCTCCTTATTTGTTTCCTTTAAAGTATATACAAATATATATTCATTATCTCTTATGTAAGACAGTGTGCACTTAACTCCAGAATAGAATACTTTGAGTTTGAAGTATCTTTTTTCCTTCTTAAAATGTAGTCTTAGCCAGACAAGGTGGCTTGTGCCTGTTGTCCTAGCTACTTGGGAGGCTGAGGCAAGAGGATCACTTTGAGTCCAGAAGTTCAGGACTGCAGTGAGTTATGATCATGCCACTACACTGCAGCCTGGGCAACAGGGTGAGACCCTATCTTTTAAAAAATAAAAAATAAACTGCAATCAGTGTAACCAATTCTTTATACCCTCAATGATTCCCAAAATAAAAAATAAAACTCTTATTTATACAGTAAAAAAATAAATAATAAAATGCAGTCTTAATGTGATTTAAGCATTGTATTCAATCAGATTTCTTAGTTCTCATTTTGATAAAATTGTAGAACATGAGAAGTAATCAAGTCTTCTTACCTGAACATGTGTTTAGATAAGAAAAATAATGAACTTTATTAATTAAGAGAAAATGTTATTGTTTAATCTCTGTAAGATTTTCTAAAATCAGTCTAATTGGCCAGGTGTGTTGGCTCATACCTGTAACTATAGCACTCTCGGAAGCCGAGGCAGGAAGATAACTTGAGGTTAGGAGTTCAAGGCCAGCCTGAGCAAGAATGAGAGACCCTATCCCTACAAAAATACAAAAAACTTCCTATGTGGGGTGGCGCATGCCTGTAGTCTCAGCTGCTCAGGAAACTGAGGCAGAAAGATCACTGGAGCCTAGGACTTGGCAGTTCCAGTAAACTATGATGGCACTACTTCACTCTAGCCAGAGCAAGATCTGTCTCCCCCATCTTCTGCCAAAAAAGCAGTCCAAACATGAAGCAGTTAAAGATCCAACCATATTTCTTGTTCATTACTCTTTATACTGATTTCTTTTTTTCTTTTCTTTTCTTTTTTTTTTTTTTTTTTTGAGACAGAGTCTCACTATGTCTCCCTCAGTAGAGTTCGGTGGCATCACAGCTCACAGCAACTTCAAATTCTTGGGCTTAAGCAATTCTCTTGCCTCAGCCTCCCAAGTAGCTGGGACTATAGGCACCCGCCACAAAGCCCAGCTATTTTTTTATTGCTGTTGTTTAGCTGGCCCTGGCCGGGTTTGAACCCGCCACCCTCAGTGTATATGGCTGGTGCCGTAACCACTGTGCTATGGGCACTGAGTCATATACTAATTTCTTAAGGCTTATTTTGTTCTCTAGAATAATCAAGGCAGAAGTCTAATATTTATTGTTTCTTTGTTTAACTGAGATTTTAAGAATAGACTATACACAGGATATAGCTTACAATTCATTTTAAATAATAAATGTACTTGCTTATCTTTGCAATTTATCAACAAATCAGCCCATCAGTTGCCAGTTTGTACAGGTCACCTGACTCTTTAAGACTTTTACTCTGTTTACTTAGGTTTCGGGAAGAGCTAAATTAAGCCACAGCAGCTTGATCAAATTTTTAGTCAAGCTTATAGGCTGCTTTGGGACAGCTAGAGTTCCATCTCATTAACTGTGTGTATGCCTAGGCTGCAGGGCTTCTCGGCAGGAGTACAGTAAAACAAAATCAAGCATTGATTTTCCTGAATGGATTTGATCTGTAATATCTGGTTGTGGTAATGTTCTGCGATCCTGGTTTTGTTCTGTGTGATCATGAAAGACTAATTTATGGTCTCTTTCCACTTCTTCACTGCTGCTTACTCGTCAGCCCTTTTCAATACAGCTTCTACTCCCAACACTGAAACTGCTTTCCAGAAAAACTAGTAACTTTCTCAAAGCTAAAACCAGTGGAAATTTTGCATTCTTTGTCTTAACCTGTTTGTAAATACTTTTAACCATTTGATTTCTTCCTATTTCTTGAAACTTTCTCTTTGGCTTCTGAGAAACCACTTTCTCCTTGTTTTCTTTATCTCTAAAACTCCTCTCCCTCAGTTCTTTATGGACTTTACTTCTACCAGTGGTGTGTGCCCCTCATCTTTCTTTGTGGTCTTGTTACATACCTGTGATTTCAGTTACCTTCTAGGCTGATCGTTCACATATCCATCTTTAACTCAGGTTCTGACTCCAGGGCCCACCAGTACAACTGCCTACTAGATATCTCCTCTCTGAAATTCATGGGATTGTTGTTAGGATTAAATTACTTAATCCATGTAAAGTGCCTAATAGAGTATTTGGCTCTCTATAATAATCATGCTGGCAATGTTAATCGTAGTGAATTTTAACCAAATTTATTCATACTCTCAAGGACCCTTGACTTATCCTTAAATCACCACTTTCCAAACTTTTCCTTGCATTACTAATATGCTTTAATTAATTTATATTCCACCCAGAAAAAAGAGGAGGTAGGAGTCTGTGGTCAGTTAAGTTCAGAAAATGCATTAGACTATATAGTAAAGATAAGAAAAATAATAAACTTTTTCAGTAAAGGGATGGAATGTGAATTTATCTGGTTTCGTGGGCCATTCAGTCTCTGTCACACTACTCAAATCTCTTGTAGCAGCAAAGCACCCATAGAAAATATTTGAACAAATCAGTATGTTTGTGTTCCATTAAGTTTTATTTCCATACACTGAAACTTGAATTTCATACAACTTTCACAAAACATTATTGCATATTATTTTGTGTCACAAAAGTATTACTATTTTCTTTTTTCAATCATTTAAAAATGCAAAAACCATTTTTTTGCACACAGCTGTGCATAAACAGACATGGGTGGGATTTGACCGAGAGAAGTAATTTGCTAACTCAACTCCTGCTTTGAAATACAGCCTTCTATTAAACATGTGTAACCTGCACTATAAAAAGCTCTTCTAAGTTCTGCAGCAGTGCTGTTAGAGCCAGTGTTCCTCAAATGCATCTGATCATGGAAAGATTTCCCCGATCGTTTGTCACTATCTCTTGCCATATTTCTGTGGAGCGTGCTTTTGAGAAATGCTGACCTTGAAAACAGCTATGCAGGCTATAGGTGAAGTTTGAACTGTGGAGCAAACTGGAAGTAACAGTAAGAAGCCTCTTGTCTTTGTTACTCTTGCTCTGATCAACTGAGCCAGCTGGTCATAGGCAGAGTGGCATATGAGACAGCTGATTTAGCCCTAGGAAGAAAGCAACAAAGATTGGCTGAATTGAAGATGAGCCTGATAAAGTTCATGCCATTTAGCAGCTTCAGAAATGGGGAAAATGTGTACATGGCTATAAGATAAAATAGAGGTGTTCTCAGTGAGATAAAATACTCAGTCAAGAGGAAGAAGCAATCTAGAGGCCATATACAAAATATGAATAGTAGTAGGTATCAACTTCTATTATTTTTAAATCTTTACAACTCTTGTTTAAAAATAAGCAAAAGTTTAAAACTTTTTTAAAAGTTTAGTTTACGTATAATAAAATTCTGAATCTTGTTTTGAAATAATTTCAGTATCCTTTTGTGTCTTTAAGAAGTAAACGTGTGATGACTCAGTAGGCAGTGAAGGTTATTCCTTTACTATTTTTGAGCATATTTTCCTCTAAGAAAACAAATTCTATTGCTAAGCAGAAAAACTTCAGCTTAAGAACACAGTTTTATCAAAAGATTCTGCATTTCCCATCTTTTTGTACTTACTTTATTCATGTCCACTTTATATTTATGGAAAGGAAAAACAGAGGTAGTAAACAGTCTTTCTAAACTCTGGCATTTGGCAAGCAGATAGAACTTATAGGACAGTGATTTTCAATCGGTGGGCCATGAAAAGATCTTAAGTATGCCTTGAAAATTTTTAAAGATCATTAATTATATTATTTTATTTTCGAAAGCAGTTAAAAGCACAGTAAGTGTGTTCCTTTTTTTTTAACTTTTTTTTTTGATCAACATTAAGTATGCCACGAAAGTTTAACTATAGGTTCAAGTGTGCCGTGAGACAAAAAAGGTTAACAAACACTGTTATAAGAGGATGCAGAGAAGATGGGATCATCCCAGTGATAATAACAACAACTCATCCACCTAACGCAGGCATAGCTACTTGCCTGTCCACATAGAATTTATGCACCAGGTGTCTCCATCCTGTGTAGGAGAGAAAGTATTCTTACTATTGCCAACAAATTGATAGTTGATGAATGTTGGAATTGTTGAGTCACTAAGACAGGAAGGTAATAAATTGCAGGGTTTGTTTTCATCCATTTGGCCAGCAAGAGTTTTTGGTGACCTCCAAAAAGTGCTGCTCTCAGCAGCCCCACTATACTGACAGTCACTCAGCTTTCATAAGCTTCCTAGACAACTTGGAGGATGACTTGGATATTTATACTTTAGAGCAGTTCCTGCGTTTTTTTCAGGAAGTATACCCCAAATGCAAAGATTAGATGTTCTATAACTGATGACTATTTTGTGAAACCAGAACACAGTTGGCTTTTGATTGTGCTGGAGGTGGAGATCTGGGTGCTGTGACACTGCTGGCGTTCTTCCTGCAACATCACAGCAAACAGGCTTGGAATGCGGTACAAGCTAAAGAAAGGCATGCGAACCCCCTCAGTAGCACAGTGTGGACAGCTGGTATGGACATGTTATCCATCTGAAACTGGGAAAGGTTAAGTAAACAGTAGGACAGTGACAAAGTGCAGGGATTAATTGCTGAAAGCATTCAATAATTCTTAAAACAGACATCTAAATAAATGGAGGCATTCTTGAGTTTGAGTTCTGAGGAACAATGTAAGAAGACTTTATTTTCTTTTGGAAACAGAAACTTCCTGAGGAAAGAGGACAAGAATAATGGCTTAGCCCAAAAGTAGGCATATAAAGCAGGTGTACCTTGTTTTGTAGAGACTGCATCTTCATATGGGAAGATTGTATTCTGAAATTCTTTGTTCATGTTATGCTATCAAACAGGAAGCAGAAAGAATGTACCATTGTAAAATAGTTAAAGCGAACAAAAAGTCCAGTATAAATCTTTTTATCAGGCCATCTCCAAATATTTCTATGAACATTTAGCCTCATCTCTTAAGGCTCAAACTAAGCTTCCCCTCCTCTACACCATCTCCTGCACAGATCAGTGGATTTAAGATGTTAATTCGCTAGAGATTTTGATAGGATTTTAGTAAATCCTCAACAGAAACTTCCTTGGCTTGCCAGCTGTTTTTAAAGGTAGATATATAAAAGCAGAAGATCCTGAATTCATCTTTCTGTTTTGTGATAGCCCTGGCCCAGGAAATTGGCTCAAGAACGCATTGTAGGATGTTCTTGTTGCCTATGCCTCTACTAGGGAAGTTGAGGCAGAATTTCACTTAAGCTCAAAGGCTGCAGTGAGCTATGATCACACTTAGGAATAGCTGCTACACTCCAGCAGGGCAGCATATCAAGACCTGATCTCTTAAAAAAAAAAAAAAATAGTCCTCCTTAAACTTTCTTTCAAATGGTATGTTAGGTAGAACCAAACCATAGAAGTCATCTCTGCATATTTTTAAGTCAAATACTGATGAATATTATGAGTGCACTTAATGTCATCAGAATTTGAGTTAAAAATAATCTTTCATCACTTTTACTATGGAATTGGAAAATTTCTTTTTAATATATTTAATTAGGAAAATGCTGGAGATCTAGAACTGGCAAGAATGGGGGGAATCAGGGTTACCTAATACCTTATTGTTTGTGGTCTTTTAAATTATTCTTTTTTCTATGAAGTATTAGGTCTCACCTATAGATGTCCATCATAGAAATTCAAATTCAGTAGGCCAAGGTTTGAATATAGACTTGTATTTTCAATAATTTCTTCATGTTTGAGAATTAGCAGATCTGATAACAAAGCTACACAATTTTCCATGCATCCTTGAGCCCCACTTCCCTCCCATCCATATCTCCCTCTGTATGCACCCTGGCTTGATTTTTATGTGCTAAGTCATTTAGAATTTTGTTATCCATTTTCTCCTTGTATATTATAGTTTGTTATAACATGAATCTTCTTATATTGACAAAGATAAGGTTTGATTCTGTTTTTTGTTGTCTTAGTTTTAGGGAGTGATTTTCTAGAGGAGAAGGAAACTAATAGATGTTTACACTGCCATCTTAAAATCAGGGATATAAAATGTATTGGAGTCCTAAAAATTCTGACCAGGAGGAGAAAAGGGAAAGAATAGCAGCTTTAGGGAAAAGTAGGGTCAGTAGAAGCCTTCTCCTTTGTAAGTGAGTATCTTTAATTATAGCACAGTGAGGACTTCAGTAGTCATTTTAGATCAAGTAAGATACATTTTCTTAATTTTTATGAGTTCTCTTGAAATAGGTGAACATTAAGTACAATCCAGGAATCACTCTTATACTTACAACTCTTCCTTTTATGAGAAGTCAACTCCCTTGAGAACAAACCCATGGTAATGGATGGCATTAATCTGTTTATGAGGGTAGAACCTCATGGCCTAATCACATCTTAAAGGTCCTATCTCTTAATACTGTTACAATGGCAGTTAAATTTCAACATGAGTTTGGAAAGAGACAAACATTTAAACCATAACACACTTTTTTTTTGTTTTGTTTTTTTGTGAGACTGAGTCTTGCTCTGTCACCCTTGCTAGAATGCAGTGGCATCTTTGTAGCTCACTACCACCTTAAACTCCTAGGCTTAAGTGATACTCCTGCCTCAGCTTCCCAAATAGCTGGGACTATGGGCATGTACCACCACACCCAGCTATTTTTTTTCTATTTTTGGTAGAAACAGGGTTCTCAGTCTTACTCAGGCTGGTTCCAAACTCCTAACCTTAAGTCATCCTCCCACTTCAGCCTCTCAGAATGCTAGTATTGCAGGCGTGAGCCATTGCACCTGGCCAAGACTCTTAATGAATTGGTGTTGTTTTTCCTTCTGTTATAATGTTTTACCATAAATTGTGGTTCCCTGCATATTATATTGTTCTTTACATATTTGTATATCACAAAAGAGTTGGCATCATCATTAGAATCTTCTAACATAGAGAATATATAGAGAGATTTTATATATACTCTGATAGTTGACTAATTCTGTAGATGTAGACTTCTTTAAAAGAAAGGTACCATGTGCCATTTTACAAGTTAATGTAAATCCTATAAATTTTTAGTGGATCTTATTCTAATCAGTAAGCGATACCAAATAAACAGGCATTATCATAGCAAACTATTCCTTTCTCCTCTGGCATCTTCCTTTTTGTTTTTGTTTTTAAGTGTATTTTGAGACTTCTTCTGATTTTTAAATTTTTCTTCTAATTTTCTTAGTTGTCTATTTATAAGCTTTGGCTCATGTATGCCTGCTAAACATGTATGCCAAGATATAAAACATACTTTTTACTTAAACAAACTTATACTTTCACTAAAAGTAGTTAGGAAATATGTTTAGCAGCTTTGACAAAAGTAACAGGGAGTACATTATATACAGGGGTGACCATAAAGTTTGTGTGCAATTTAAAATAGACCATTATTGCACACAAACTTTATAGCCACCCTGTATAAGTTTATGTCTTTTTCTTTTCCTTTTCTTTTTTAAGGATAAAGAGATACTTTTTTTAAAAAATTAAGTCATATATACATAGATCATGAATACATTTATGCCTTTGTGGGATTCATTGTGTTGATTATTTGTACAAATTGGAGTGCTTACATCCTACGAATTAACATAGCTTTCACCTCATTTACTTAATCGCAGTGTTAAGACATTTGTGTTCGATACTTGATAGCTTTGACTTGTACCCTGGCAATATGCTCCATAGGTGTGGTCTCACCATTAGTATATGTGCTGCCGAAGCGAGCACATGGTCCCACCATTAACCGTCTCTCTATTGAACCACCCTCCTCTTTTCCCACCCCCATCCCCTTCCCTCCTTCATCCAGGGCTATAGTTGTGATTCATCCTTCATATAAAAGTGTGAGTGATTATATATTGGTTTCATAGTAGTACTGAGTACATTGGATATATATTTTTCCACTCCTGAGAAACTTTACTAAGAAGAATATTTTCCAGCTGCATCCATGTAAACATAAAAGAGGTAAAGTCTCCATATTTTTTAATGCTGCATAATATTCCATGGTATACATATACCATAATTTATTAATCCATTCATGGGTTGATTGGCACTTGGACTTCTTCCATGACTTGACAATTATGAATTGAGCTGCAATGAACAATCTGGTGCAAATATCTTTGTTGCCAAGTGATTTTTTGGTCTTTTGGATATACAACTAGTAGAGGAATTGCAGGATCAAACAGCAAGTCTACATTTAGATCTCTGAGTGTTCTCCAAACTTCTTTTCAAAAGGAACGTACTAGCAGTGCAGAAGTGTTCCCTTTTCTCCACATTCACTCCAACATCTGTAGTTTGGGGATTTTGTGATGTGGGCTACTCTTACTGAAATTAGATGATCTATCAAAGCATTTTTGGTTTGCATTTCTCTGATGATTAAAGATGATGAACATTTTTCCATGTATCTGTAGACTATGTTCCTGTCTTCCTCAGAGAAGCTTCTTTTCATGTCTCTTGCCCACTATGAAATGGGATCACTTGTTCTTTTCTTATTAATAAGTTTGAGTTCTCTGTGGATTCTGGTTATTAGACCTTTGTCAGAAATATAACCTGCAAAAATCCTCTCCCATTCTGAGGGTTGTCTACTTGCTTTACTTACTGTGTTCTTGACTGTGCAGAAGCTTTTTACTTTGATCAGATCCCAGTAATGTATTTTTGATGTTGCTTCAATTGCCTGGGGGGGGGGTCCTCCTCATAAAATATTCTCCCAGGCTAATTTTTTCAAGCGTTTTCCCTACACTTTCTCCAAGAATTTTTATTTTTCATGTCTTAAATTTAAGTCCTTTAACCAGTGAGAGTCAATTTTTGTTAGAGGAGAAAGGTGTGGGTCCACTTTCAATCTTCTACAAGTCACCAGCCAATTCACCCAGTACCATTTGTTAAATATGAAATCTTTCCCCTAATTTATATTTTTGATGGGCTTATCAAAGATCGAATGATGATAAATGTCTGGGTTCATCTTTTGGTTTTCAGTTCTGTTCCATACATTTACCTCTCTGTTTTTGTACCAGTACCATGCTTGATTACTATAGATTTATAGTATAGTCTGAAGTCTGGTAGCATTATTCCTCCTGATTTGTATATTTGATTTAATATCTTCGCTGTTTGAGGTTTTTTCTGTTTCTATATAAAACGAAGTACTAATTTTTCCAGCTCTTTAAAGTATGACAGAGGTGCTTTAATAGGGATTACATTAAATCTGTAGATTGCTTTAGGTAGTATAGACATTTTTTAACAATGTTGATTCTTCCCAACCATGAGCATGGTATGTTTTTCAATTTATTAACATCTTCAGCTATTTCTTTTCTCAGAGTTTCATAGTTCTCTTTATAGAGATTGTTCACATCCTTTGTTGGGTATATACCCAGATACTTCATCTTCTTTGGCACTATTGTAAAGGGAATAGAGACCTCGATTATTTTTTCACTTGACTATTGTTGGTATATATAAAGGCTATAGATTTATGAGTATTGATTTTGTAACCTGAGATGCTGTTGTATTCCTTGATCACTTCTAGGAGTTTTGTAGTTGAGTCCCTGGGGTTTTCCAGATATACAGTCATATCATCTGTGAAGAGTGACAGTTTGATCTCTTCTGATCCTATTTGGATATGCTTGATTGCCTTCTCTTGCCTGACTGCAATGGCTAAGACTTCCATTACAGTCTTAAAAAGCAGTGGAGACAATGGGCAACCTTGCCTAGTTCCTGATCTGAGGGGAAATGATTTCAATTTTATTCCATTCAATACAATATTGGCTGTGGGTTTGCTGTTGATGGCCTCTATCAGTTTAATAAAAGTCCTTTCTATACCTGTTTTCTTAAGCATTCTGATCAAGAAAGGATGCTGGATATTATTAAAAGCTTTTTCTGCATCATTTGAAAGAATCATAGAATCCTATGGTTTTCATTTTTCATTTTGTTTATGTGATATATTATATTTATAGATTTATGTACCTTGAACCATCCTTAGGTCCCTGGGATAAAACCCACCTGGTCATGAGTTATAATTTGTTTGATGTGTTGCTGGCTTCTGTTTGCTAGGATCTTATTGAATATTTTTGCATCAATATTCATTAGTGATATTGGTCCTTAATTTTCTTTTCTTGTTGGGTCTTTTCCCGGTTTGGGGATCAGGGTGATATTTGCTTCATAGATTGTGTTGGGAAGTATTCCTTCTTTTTTGATGTTTTGGAAAAGGTTAAGTAATATAGGTGCTAGTTCCTCTTTAAAGGTTTGGTAGAATTCTCATGTAGAGCCATCTGATTCCAGGCTTTTCTTTTGGGGATGATTTCTTATAGTTGATGCTATTTCAGAACATTTTGTAATATTCATTAAGAATTTTTTTAATTTCTGAGGAGTCTGTAGTTATTTGGCCTTTATCATTTCTGATTCATGAAATTAGGGATTTTACTCTTTTCTTTCTGGTTAGATTAGCCAAAGGTTTATCTATCTTACTGACCTTTTCAAAAAAACCAACTTTTTGATTGACAGATCTTTTTGTTTAATTTTTGTATAATTCTTTTGTTTTCAATTTCATTTAATTTTGCTCTAATTTTAGTTATTTCTTTTCTTCTGCTAGGTTTAGGGTTGGAATATTCTTCCTTTTCCAGTTGCTTGAGATGTCCCATTAAGTTGTTGATTCCTCTCTTTCCTTTCTTTTGAGAAAGGCTTACAATGCTATAAATTTCCCTCTTAGAACTGCCTTTGTGGTATCCCAGAGATTCTGGTAATTTATGTCTTCATTACCATTTTGTTCCAAAAATTTGGTAATTTCCTTGTTAATCTCATCCGTGACCCAGCTATCATTCAGCATGAGGTTAGTTTCCATGTTTTTGTATGAGTATCCAGATTCCTATTGTTACTGAGTTCAACTTTTATTCCATGATGGTCTGAGAAAATACAAGGAATAATTTCCATTCTTTTAAATTTGCTGAGGTTAGACTTGTGACCTAAGATGTGATCAATTTTGGAGGATGTTCCATGGGCTGATGAGAAGAATGTGTATTCAGTTTTGTTAGGATGAAATGTTCTGCAGATGTCTGTTAAATCCAATTGTTGAATGGTTAAGTTTAAGTCTAAAATTTCTTTGCTTAGTTTCTTATTGGAAGATCTATCCAACACTGCCAAAGGGGTGTTAAAAATCTTCGACTATTATGGTGGTGGAGGAAATCAAGTTGCTCATGTCTATTAGAGTCTCTCTTATAAATTAAGGCATATTCTAGTTGGGTGCATAAATGTTAATAATTGAAATCTCATCATGTTGAGTGTTGCCCTTAACAAATATAAAGTGACCATCCTTATCTTTCCTTATTTTTGTTGGTTTAAAGCCTATTGTATCTCCAAATAAAATTGCAACACCTGCTTTTTTCTGATTTCCATTTGCCTAAATTTTAGATGACCATCCCTTTACTCTGAGTCTATATTTATCTTTTAAGGTAAGATGAAATTCTTATATGCAGCAGATATCTGGCCTGAGTTTTTGTATCCCATCAGCCAACCTGTGCCTCATTATAGGACAATTTAAGCCATTCACATTAATTGAGAGTATTGTTAAGCCTGGTAGTATTTTGGGTATAGAGTTTTTCAAAAGTCCAGGGGACATTTTAATCCTTTCGCCACTGTGGAAGATGGAGTTTGATCAAAAGTGAGTTTACTTTGCTGGTAGAGCATTGTGCTTGTCATTGTGGAGGATGGGTCTGAGAATATCCTGGAGAGCTGGTTTAGTTATGGCAGATTTCTTCAACATGTGAATGTCATTGAAGTATTTAATTTCTCCATCATAAATGAAGCTCAGTTTAGCTGGATACAGGATCCTGAGTTGAAAGTTATTTTGTTTTAGGAGGTTAAAAGTCAATGACCATCCTCTTCTAGCTTGAAAAGTTTCAGCACAGAGATCTGCAATCATCCTAATATTCTTCCCTTTATCAGTTATGGTTTTCTTATGTCTGGCTGATTGCAAAATTTTCTCCTTCATATCAACTTTGGTGAAGTTAATTATAATGTATCTAAGAGATGTTTTATTTGGATTGAGTCGTGCTGAGGTTCTGAAACTGTCTGCTATCTGATTTTTAGAATCTCTTGCCATGTTTGGGAAGTTCTCCTCAATTATCTCTTTGAGTAGAGCATCTGGGCCTTTCAAAACAACCTCTTCTCCGTCAGGGATTCCTATAAGGCAAATGTTTGCTCTTTTGGAGTGGTCCTACAATTCTCTCAGGGAATCATCCATTTTTGCTCTCCACTTCTCTTCCTCTTTGAGCATTTGGGAGCATTCAAAAGCTTTGTCTTCAGTGTCAGAGATCCATTCTTCTGCTTGCTCCATTCTGTTACTGCGGGATTCTATGTTTCTCAGATCTTTGAGGGCTGCAAGTTCTTGCCTCACTGTGTCAAAATCTTTGGTGATGTTGTCTTTGAATTCATGAATTCTTGAGACAACTTTTGAATTACTCCTTGAAATTCTAATTTCATCTTTACCTCCATTCTGTTGACCTTATTTGCCATCTAAATTCTGAACTAGATTTCTGACATCTCAGCCATTTGTTTATGAATGGGATCATCTGGCATGTCTGTTTTGTCATTCCTTCAGGAATTGATCTATTCTGATTATTCATGTTGCCAAAGTTTTTCTGCTATTCCGCCCCATGATTATTTTTCACCATTTGGCTAGATGAGCAAGTAAGGTGAAATTGGATTGGGGGCTCCTAGAGTTGTGGTTAACCTATCCTTTGCGAAGGATCTGGGACTGGTGACTGTAGCTTTTTCCCCTACAGCTTTGCAAAGGATGCATACAGTATTACAGTATGAGGCTCTGGGGACCTGCTTGGTGTGGTGGGGTTAAATGGCTCTGTCTTGTATTTAGCTGGTCTTTGTCTGATCCTAGTGGATCAGTGACTCTGGATTGAAGTCTCAGCTGTGGAGAAATACAAGCAACTAAGACACCTGCCCAACAGGGTCCTTGGGTGATTGGCCCAGGTTAGGAGTTCCAAACCAATTGACCCAGTCAGTACCAACTCTCAAGTGGGAGAGTTTGAAAGGTCTCCAGCAACTAGATAGCAGAGGCAAACTGGCTGCTCAAATGTGACTGACTCCAGTGCTCTCTGGAGTCAGAAAGGCCCACCCAGTAGCAGAGTTGGACTAGGGGGCTAGTGTCTCTTTCCCCACCTTGCACCTCTTTCACACCCAGTCACTGTTAACCCCACAGGGCTGTGGTCCTGCTCCCTCCAATAAGCAGATGTTCTAGGGCTTTGCGCCTGCCAGAGTCAAAGGAAAGGCAGTGAGTGCCCCCTCAGCCCTGCCACCAGCTGGCTGGGGGAGCCTGCCTGCCTCGGATACTCAATGGCAACTGGGGAGTGTTCCACCTGAGCTCAGTCCAAACCTGAAGATAACAAGTCAGCAAATTATTTTCTCTCTCAGTCACTGTGCCTTTGCCCCAACCACTCTGCAGCACTGGTATCCCTATAGGACAAGGTCTGGCTTCCTCTGGCAGTCCTCGGAGTTGGGGGGGGTGTCTCTCCAAGATCAGACCCCAGCAGGATCGCTCTACTGTTGCTGAATCTTCATGGGAGGTGTCCCTGTGCAGGTCCCAGGTAGCTCCCATGACCGGGAGGTGGCTGTAGCCGTGGCTCCAAGAGTGCACACG
>CAUYQV010083333.1:0-12620 GCA_963574575.1 Galagoides demidoff | reverse complement strand
AAAAATACACTATTGGGACCTGATCAAACTAAAGAGCTTCTGCACAGCCAAGAACACAGTAAGTAAGGCAAGCAGACAGCCCTCAGAATGGGAGAAGATTTTTGCAGGTTATGTCTCTGACAAAGATTTAATAACCAAAATCCATAGAGAACTTAAATGTATTAGCAAGAAGAAAACGAGTGATCCCATCTCAGGGTGGGCAAGGGACTTGAAGAGAAATTTCTCTAAAGAAGATAAGCGCACGGCCTACAGATACATGAAGAAATGCTCTCTATCCTTAATCATCAGAGAAATGCAAATCAAAACTACTTTGAGATATCATCTAACTCCAGTGAGATTAGCCCATATCACAAAATCCCAAAACCAGAGATGCTGGCATGGATGTGGAGAAAAGGGAATACTTCTACACTGCTGGTGGGAATGTAAACTAATACATTCCTTTTGGAAAGACATCTGGAGAACACTTAGAGAACTAAAAATAGACCTGCTGTTTGACCCTGCAATTCCTTTATTAGGTATATTCCCAGACAACCAAAAATTGCATTACAACAAAGATATCTGTATCAGAATGTTTATTGCAGCCCAATTCATAATTGCCAGGTCATGGAAGAAGCCCAAGTGCCCATCGATCCATGAACGGATCAACAAACAGTGGTATATGTACACCATGGAATACTATGCAGCCATAAAGAAAGATGGAGACTTTGTGTCCTTCATGTTCACATGGATGGAGCTGGAAAATGTTCTTCTGAGCAAAGTATCCCAAGAATGGAAGAAAAAGTATCCAATGTACTCAGCCCTACTATGAAACTAACTTATAGCTTTTATATGAAAGCTATAACCTAATAACAGCCTAAGAATACGGGGAATGGGTGGAGGGAGGGGGATTGGAGGGTTCACTTCTGTGGTTTATCTTACAAGGGTACAAGTGAACCTTTCTAAGAGTAGAATATGAACGTTTTGGCACAATAACTACGTAAATGACATGAAGGCTATGTTAACCAGTTTGATGGAAATGTTTCAAATTGTATGTGAAAACACCACACTATACCCCAGAAATGCATTAATGTACATAATTACCATTCAATAAAAAAAAAAAGGTGGTGCTATAGCTGGCCCACAGTGGTTTGCAAGAGCTGAGTGTACATATTTCTTCCCAACTCTTCTTCAGGTGACTTTATGTCGGCTGCTTGAAAACGGCAATTATGTAAGTATTTATCCCATGATAATTGACAGATGCTACAAATCAGGACTATTTCTCTAGAGAGCTTATGGTTTCCCAGCCCCACCGCTGTATAGCCCTGTCTTCACATGGGTTGGAAGTTAGAACTTACAATACTAGTGTGGCCTAGGAGTGTCCAGACTGAGAGTTGACACAATGTGTGAGCTCAGGCTGGTAAAACTCTAGGGCACTCGGAAGAAATAAAACAGAGCCTCTCCCAAGGGACACAGCCTAGACCCGGGCCTCCCAGTTCCCATAACAATTACAGACGTGAGAAGATAAACTCATCATGAGCAGATGACAGTTGACATGCAAACAGCTGGCTCAGCTTCCCAAGAGCCTCATTAAATAAATGTTTTTGGCTACAGACCAAAATAAAGAAAATAAATCCATAATTAAAGACACCAAAGAAGAAATAAAAAGCAAAGAAAAGAATATGGCTGTGACTCCCAGAAGACTGGGCTGGTTTCTAAAACAATTATTTTTTAAAACATATAACACTTCAAGAAATGAAAAACATCATTTTTTGGAAATAATTATCAGAAGAAAAATAAATTATGTGACATGGAGGACATAGTAAAAGCTCTTCACATACAAACAATAGGCATTCCAGGATGAAAGGGGGTGCAAAACGTAAGATTTTAAAACGCCTTTGGCTCAAGTGACTAAGGCGCCAGCCACATACACCTAAGATGGCAGGTTCGAATTTTTTGCAACCAGAAAAAAAAAAAACAATAGCTGGGCATTGCGGCAGGCACCTATGGTCCCAGCTACTTGGGAGGCAGAGACAGGAGACTCACTTGAGCCCAAGAGTTGGAGGTGGCTGTGAGCTGTGATGCCACAACACTCTACTCAGGGGGATAGCTTGAGGCTCTGTCTCAAAAAAAAAAAAAAATGTAAAGGTTAATTTTCTAGACACAAATAAATGAATCCAGATTTAGAAAGCATAATGAGTCCTGAGAAGGGTGAATAGAAATATCCATGCCAAGACACATCATAGTGAAAGTAAAAAAATAAAATAGGGTGGCGCCTGTGGAGGCAGCAGGTTCAAACCCAGCCTCAGCCAAAAGGCAAAAACAAACAAACAAATAAATAAATACATGAAATGAAATGAAATATTTTAATTACACAAAGTGGACAACTTGGGGCTTTATTTTTCTCATTCCTAAGATGTATACTATCCAAATTATTCATTTAACAGGTAGTTGCATTTTACGAAGAATGCAAAAGTGAGATGGTCTCTGTGGAAGCCTGGACCACCTCGGGACCACACCCTTCTCTTTTTCTGCTCCTCTTACACTCTTTCTCAGACTCCCCCGGGTGTCCCTTCAGTCAAATGTTCCTAGGATTCAGTCATGGGCTCTTTTTTCTTCTCTCGTCTCTCTGTGCTGCCTTCTGGATAATTCCTCAAATCATGTTTCAGTTCACAAATTCTCTCTTTAGCCACGTTTAACCTGCTGGTTAACGTGACTGAGATTTTAGTTCCAACAATAATATTTTTCATTTCTAGGAGTGTTATAGCTTTAAAAAGAATAATTATTTTTCAAATCAGACCAGTTTTCTGGGAGCTATATTCTTCTTCCTTTTCAGTATGTATTCATACCCTTCATTTTGGCCTCTAGCTAAAACATCTATTTACTTAGGCTCTTGGAATCTGATCTAGTTGTTTCTATCTCAGCTGTCATTCTTAGGTGATTCATTAACTCACCTGGCTCTACTGTGAGCTATAGCACCTTAGCATCCATTTTCAGCCCCAAATCACATCTGAGCCCGAGTCTAGCACAGGTATAGACACACGACATAAAGTGGAATTCATTATCTCAGTGTCAACCCTGTGGCTCTTCTCTGAAAACGTCACGGTCATTATCATCATCGGTCTCTTACCTTTGCGTGTGTACTTCCTTAGTGGGGGATACGCCCTCTCCTTTTTAAAATCTAGAGATATCCAGTTTATCCCTGAAAGTGTACTTTAAATCTCATCTCCTCTGTGTGTCTCTTAAACCACCTCTTTGGTTTCTCTGTTAGTGTGAGGAGTTTTTTTTTTTTTTCTTTTGGGCTTTCCAGACTACCTGTGGCTATTTTGGAAGTCTACCTTGTTCCACAGACTACAGGCGTGTTTAGTAACAGGTTGTGGTCACATCACTCTGTGTCCTCAGCATTGCCTTTTGCACGGTGCCTATCCTGAAATAGGCCCCCTTCGAATGAGTGAATGGATGGATTCGTGAATGACTGAATCTTATCCAAGCAAAGCAGGGGGAATCCAGAGTGGCTTTAGTGTTAAATCATCACCCGATGGCCACATTCAGTTCTGCTAAATTGCCTCTAATCTGCAGCCTGGTGTTGGAAGCCCAGCTACCTCTCAGAGCACACCAGCCCCCTTTATGCATCTGTTTTCCAACAGCAGACTGTTGCCTGTCATTGTCATATAAAGCAGTCTCAACAGCGCTGCTGCAAATGACCCGATGTGAAACTGTCTGGGCTGTGGGTTGGAATATTAAATGACATTGTGTTCCTGCCACTCGCCGAGCTGCTTGAGTCACAGCTGCAGTAGAAACGTTTTAACAAAATTAAAATCTCAGTGGGGGAGGGAAACCCGGAGCCTGAGGAAGGTTGGAAAGTGTTGAGAGCAGTGGCCAGGCGGGACAGCAGTGTGCCTGATGTCTGTATTTAATTATAATAGCAAAGCAGAGGTTTAGACGCAGAGCTCTGCGTTTGTGATTTAAAATAGCCTAAAGAGTCTAAAATTTGCTCCCCATTGAATTGAAAACAATAAATACGAATTTTCTGGAAAATATATACACTAAATAGAAAAGGGCCAAAGGCCAGAGAAATAAAAGCTATCTCCTCGGAGAGCAGATTGAAATAGATCCCCCTCTTCTTGTCATTTCCTATTTCCAAGCTAATGAATTACTTCTTAAAAGCCTGGCTCTGTGCACTGCTGGGTTTGGCTGAAGAAGGAGATTCCTGACGTGTACCTCACGCAAATGGAAAATGATGGGGAGGATGAAGTACAGCTCCTTCTGTAGGGAACCAACAGAAATAATTCTTGTTGCTGTAGAAAAGCTAGAACTGGAAGACTCCTTACTGTAAGTTAGAGCCCTGCAGAGCACATTAGATTTCATTTTTGTTCAAGGGAGTATTTTCAAGCCTCACCTTGAGCAAAGGAAAGAAAGAGGGACCTAAAAACCCTAAAAGATAATGTAGCTTCCTTTGTTTTGCTCCATTAAGAAAAGAAGAAATATCTTGTCCTATTGTGTTTCACAGCCTGAGAATGTGAAGATTAGTGAGCCAAGATCTCTGCCCTTGAGCCAGGCACCAATGTAAAACATGCTAGAACTCAAGAATGAGGGGATCAAATGGCATTTCAAAGAGCATGACAGAGCCCCGAGGCTCCAGGAGGGAGTAGGATTGGGTATGAGGTCAGGAGTCCACATTTCTCTGCATCACTTTTTTGACTTTTTTTGCATACCCAGTTTTCTCTCAGTCTCTCTGCCCAACTCCTTCTCTCCTCTCCTCTAACCATTTGTTTATCCCTCCATTCACTTAATTCTATTCAAAGTGTGCCTGCTTTGGGACAGTCACCATGCCAAGCCAAGGGGAGAAGTCCTTAGGCAGAGGAACAGCAGCCCGGAGGACCCAGGCCTCTGGGAAGTCAGCTGTGCTCAGGTAGGAGGGCACAGGAGTCCTGGAGTCCTGGGGGTTTAGGGGAAGAATGACAAGAGCTCACATCATAAAGTCCTGAACCTGCAGATGCTGGCGGGATGTGGAGAGAAGGGAACACTTTTTCACTGCTAGTGGGATTGCAAATTAATAAATCTCTATGGAAAGAATTATGGAGAATTCTCAGAGAATGAAAAGTCAACCTGCCATTGGATCCCTCAATCCCATTACTAAAAATCATTTTACCACAAGGACATTTGCACCAGAATGTTTATTACAGCTCAATTGCCAAGTTGTGAAGCAGCCCAAGTGCCCATCATCCCATGAATGGATTAACAAACTGTGGCACATGTACACCATGGAGACTTATTCAGCTGTAAGAAAACATGGAGACTTTATATCTTTTGTGTTTACTTAGATGGAGTTGAAACATATTCTTCTTAGTAAAGTATCTCAAGAATGAAAAGAAAGGCATCCAATGTACTCAATATGAAACTAATATGTAAATAAGTACAAACCCACACAAAAGAAAAACACAAATGTAGTCTGGCAAGGGGGAGGGAAAGGAGAGAGGGCAATTAGTGGGATCTCACCTGATGTGCAAAAGTGAGGGTGTTCAGCACCCTTCTTGGGACAAGGGCTTAACTACAACTTGAACCTTACTTTAGAATTGAAAACAATGTAACTTAAACATTTTTACCTTCACATTAATCTTAAAAAAAAAAAAAGAAAAGAAAAAGAGTTGGGACAGAGAAGCTTAGGGGAACAGATTGGTCGGAATTTGTAGGCTATGGAGGGCTGAGTTTATGTGCAGATAGAGGAATAGCTTTCAGGAAGCTTTCCCTGGCAACAACCTGGACGTGCACCCAGACCCGTGACTCTTGACCCTTTCCCTCCATAATACCCAGTTTTTCTGCATGTAACTCCTATCAGGACTTTCATCCTCAGAAAAACATATCGACGTATTGAGCATATTGACAGCATGACTTGAATCCACTACAAGTTATTTTAACATACATTTATCACAAACTTTGGTGCTTCAATTATTACGGAATGATTGGCCGTGCTCCACAGACACCTGTGAGTTCAAAGGCAGTGTCTTGAGGACTCTGGGGGGTAAGGTAAGGAGGCAGAGCTCTGAAACCACCTCACACCCCACAGATATGAGCCAGGGCAGCTGCATTTTTACTATTGTGGATATTTCAGCAATTTTCTTTCAATAATAATTTTGTGTTATACCTCTTTAAAGAAAAAGTTTGCAATGGATTAAAAGGAGAGATTGGAGGCAGATAGACCAAAGAGGAGATAATTGTAATAGTCTAGAGGAGATATAATATAATTAGGTCCACTAAATCCAGTTGTATGGATGAATTAAAGCTCATAAACCAATATGAATCCCATTCGAGATACAGCATCAGGTTTTTCCATGACATATGTCATAGGAAGCCACACCACTAATTTGTCTGGAGCGAGGTGGAGTCCAAGGGAATAAGTAAACGATATTGGAGCAGCGCTTCTCAGACTTTAATGTGCATAGGCACCCCCTGGGTGACTCGGTAAAATGTAGGTTCTGATTCACAGGGCTGAGGTTGGGAGGCAGAGTGTCTACATTGCTAGTAAGTTCCCAGAGGGGTCAGTGCTGAAGGCCACGGGCCATACTTTGAGGAGCAAGGTATTAGAGAATCAGAGAATCCTACGGATAACCCACAGATTTAAAAAAAATCCATAGCCTGGTGGACTTTACAGCAGAGACGTTTATTCCAGGGGCCTCTCAGCCTGTTTGTGAGCTAGGATGGGACAGTGCGCCTAAAGGAATTAGCACCATCCCTAGCTCATAGAAATGCTCAGTAAATGTTAACTATTACTATTTTTTTCCCTAAAAGCCAATTTTTTTTTTTTTTGAGATAGAGTCTCACTCTGTCACCCTGGGTAGAGTGCCTTAGAGTCACAGTTCTCAGCAACCTTAAGGGATCCTCCTGCCTCAGCCTCCCCAAGGCTGGGACTGAGGGTAGCATTGGAGTGGAGACCTACAGAATTGGAAGGTGTTAGCCATGCAAACCCCCAGGGGGAGAGCATTCCAAGCAGAAAGACAATGAGCACCAAGACCTCGAGATAGGGACCAGCTGAGTGTGTTTTAGGGACAGAATGAAGGCAGCTGATTCCTGACTGGTGAATGTGCATGTACTGAACATCTCTCAACAGACGAGATTGGGAACAAACCTTGCAGAGTGTGGACTACGGCTTTAGCACATTATCAATTTTTTTTTTAATTCAGTGAGTATTATGCATCCTCCCCACCCCCCACAGGCATTAATTAAGGTGGATGAAAAGATGTTAAGGCAACCCTCTAAGTAAGTTACAGGATGGGGGTGGGGGTATGGCGGTCCCAGGGCTGTGAAAGGTTCTTTTCATTAGAGAGAAAGTCAAACTCCACCGCCAGTGATAAGCGTTTACATCAGAGGTGACCTTTGAATTGAACCTTTAAAGATGAATAGGCTTTGGCAAGATTAATTGTTCCCAGCAATATCTCACACTAGGTATTCTGAAAAATCCTGCAGCTATGACACCCTCAAACTCTTGAATTAAATACAATAAATATCCTTTGAAGGCTTGGCACCTATATCTCAGTGGTTAGGGTGCTAGCCACATACCTAGCCCAGGCCTGCCAAACAACATTGACAACTGCAACAACAACAAATAGCTGGGTGTTGTGGTGGGCACCTACTTGGGAGGCTGAGGCAAGAGAATTGCTTAAGCCCAAGAGTTTGAAGTTTGCTGTGAGTTATGATGCTACCGCACTCTACCCAGGGTGACATAGTGAGACTCTGTTTCAAAATAATAAATAAATATCCTTTGAAAATCAGGAACTCAGAATGGTGTCTGCCAATACTAGGGACCCAGAGCCTGGGGTGAGGCTGGGTTAGGGGGTGTGGCGAGGACAGGACATAAGAAGTGAGACACCCCCCCCCCACACACACACACACATACACACACCAGAGACAGCTCACCTCTCACCTAGACTGGAGGTTGACCAGACACAGCTCACCTTCAGCCTAGATGGGGGTTGACTAGACAGTAACTTGGTTATATCTCGGGTTCCCTGGGCAGCGCCTTCCGCTTCAGGGAGATGAACAGTTGAGGCTAGAATAAGGTGACCAGATGTCCTGTTTTTGGCGAGACAGTCCTGACTTTTAACAATTTGTCCCAAGTCCTGCGGAGGTTTAAAAAAGTCCCAATTTTTGGAAAGAATGCATGACAAACTAGGGAATGGCGGGACAACGAGAAGGGAATATACGGTTGGGCTGCTGAAAAGGTTAATGTAACTCCATTTGGGAATGAAGAGGTTAATGTAACTTCATTTGGAAATGAAAAGTCTAATGTAAACTCCCTACTCCCCTCCTGGGTAAGGTCGCCCAGGTGGACCTGTGCCCTACTCCTTTGAGCCACAGATGCTGCCCTATACATCATTTTTTTTAATGTATTATATTGTAAATTGTACTTATGTTGAAATTAAAAATATATATTACAATACTATTTTTGTGCTCTATAAAAATTTTTGTTGCTCCACATAGACCAAATTTTTAATTAAGAACACCCCTGCTTCCCCCCCCACCATGGTGTCCCGCTTTACCAATGTTAAAATCTGGTCACCTTAGGCTAGAAGTGGGGGGGATTGTTTCAGATGCAGTTGGTTAGGTAGCCTCTTAAAATGCACGCATTTCCCAGCATGTCAAGGACATCTGAATAAAAAATTATTTTAAAAGAAGGAGGGAGGAGGAGCAGGAAGAGAAGGAAAAGACGTAGAAGCACCTGGTTCGTGAACGTGGACAACCTCCCTGTTATGCACTGAATGTGTCCCCCAAATTCAGATGTTGAGATCCTACCCCCCAATGTGACATTATGTGGGGTGGAGGGGCCTTTGGGAGGTCCTGAGGTCATGAGGGTGGAGCTCTCATGGAGGGGATTAGGGCCCAGAAAGCTTCTCACTCTCCACCTTGTAACAATCTGATGAAGGGGCAGCGTTCTGAGACCCAGAAGAGAACCATCCCCAGAACCAGACCATTCTGGGCATCCTGATCTCAGACTTCCAGCCTCCAGAACTGTGAGACAAATTTCTGTTTATGAGCCACTCGGTCTGTGGTACTTTGTTACAGCAGCCAGAACAGATGGGACATTCTCTAGGCTGGAGGTCTCCTCAGAAGGTGAAAGATTCTCTGTAGTGGTGACATCAGGCACAGTCGAGGGTGTGAGTACAGTATGAAAAAAGAACCTGAGACCTCCTGCAGGGAGGAACGGGAGCTCCCTGGCTTTGCTCCTCCCACTGGAGTCTCAGAACTTGGCAGCTGAGATCAAAAGAGATGACACTGGAGACTCCTTAAGAAAACGGCCCGTTCACATCACTGTAAAGGGAAATAAATCCTACCCATGTGTGCTCAGAGCTTCCCATCGGTTTCTTAGTCTCCTCTTAACTATGAGCCAAAGGTTACTGGACATCAAGGGGAATCTCCACTGTAGACTATATAGACGCCCCACATATGATAAAAGACCCAATAGACGGCCAGGCACAGCGGTTCCTGCCGGTAATCCCCGCATTATGGGAGGCCAAGGCGGGAAGGTTGCTTCAAATCAGGAGTTTTAGACCAGACTGAGTTAAGAGAAAGATTCCACCTCTACTAAAAATAGAAAAAGTAGTCAGGCATGGTGGGTCATGCCTATCTTCCAGCTACTTTGGAGATGGAGCAGGAGGATCACTGGAGTCCAGGAGTCTGAGGTTGCTGTGAACTATGTTGATGCCACTGCACTCTAGCCTGGGTGACAGAGTGAGACTCTGTGTCAAAAAAAAAAAAAGAAAAAGAAAAAGAAAGAAAAAGCAGTATACAATGTGCATGGAGACCAAGCAGGGAAAATAAAACTTTTTTTTTTTGAGAGAGAGAGGGTCTCACTCTGCCATCGGGGCTAGAGAACAGTGGTGTCATCATAGCTCATTGCAGCCTCAGTCTTCCCATTACAGGTATGTACCTGGCTAATTTTTCTATTTTTTGTACAGACAAGGTCTTGCTTTTGCTCAGAGTTGTCTTGAACTCTTGGGCTCAATCGATCCTCCCACCTTAGCATCTCACAGTGTTAGGATTATAGGCATGACCCACTGCTCTTGGTTGTAACCATGAAACAAGAACAGGATGCTATGAAAAGAAACATTTAGAAAACAACAAAAATAAGAGGTCTTAAAAATGAAAAATTTGAGAGCAGAAATGAAACACTGAATGGAAGTATTGAATTTAAGTTAAATTTTTCCACACAGCAAAAAATGACAGAGGCAGAAAATAAGAGGAAAAGATTATAAAATTAGAGGGCCAGTCTGTGAGGGACAACATTTAATGATCATTCCTGGCAGGGAAAACAGAGAAAGCTAAATAAAGCAAGTATTTTTTGAAATAATTCAAGGAAATTTCTCAAAATCCAAGGATGTGATTTGCAGACTGATAGAATCCACCAAGAGCCCAGAAAAATGGATAAAATAGGCCCACACCAGAACACATCATCATGAAATGTCACAATAGTAGCTTTGAAGTTCATTGGCTTCTGGAGAAAGAGAAAGTTTAAAAAGACCCCCCACCCCGCAACTGAAGCAACAACAAAAACACAACCTGGCTGTGTAGGAAGGATCCAGAATTAGCCTAGGAAAAGCTTTGGACTTTTTTTTTTGAGACAGAACCTCAAGCTGTCACCCTGGGTAGAGTGCTGTGGCATCATTACAGCTCACAGCAACCGCCAACTCCTGGGCTCAAGAGAGTCTCCTGCCTCCGCCTCCCAAGTAGCTGGGACCACAGGCACCTGCCACAACGCCCAGCTATTTTTTGGTTGCAGCCATCATTGTTGTTTGGTAGCCAAGCTGGATTCGAACCCGCCACCTTAGGTGTATATGGCTGGCACCTTAGCCACTTGAGCCACAGGTGCCAAGCCTAGCTTTGGACTTTTAACAGTAATCATGCAAGTAAAACATCAACATAACAATTCCACTTAGGAAATTCTGATCAAACTTCCCGCCGAAAACAGTGAAAAACACTGAACACTGGATAAAACATATTTTCTTTTTTTCCTTTTTCTCTTTCTTTCCTCCCTCCCTCCCTTTCTCTCTTTCTTTCTTTTGAGACAAAGTCTCCCTTGCCCTGGCTGGAGTGCCCAGGCATCATCACAGCTCAAAGCAACCTTAAACTCTTGGGGCCAGTCATCCTCTTGCCTCAGTCTCCCGAGTAGTTAGGACTGCAGGCGCTGGCTATGGCTCCCCGCTAGCTTTCCTGCTTTTAGTAGAGATGCATGTCGCTCTTGCTCAGGCTGTTCTCTAACTCCTGAGCTCAAGCAATTTACCTGCCTGGGCCTCCCAGAGTGCCAGGATGACAGGTGTGAGCCACAGCACCAGGCCTAAAATATATTTTCATAAAGAAAAAATACCTTAGAAACATTACAGACATAATAAAGACAGCAGGGAACACCCAGGTCATTTTTCAGATTGGAACTTATAACCAGAGAAGTACGCAGGAGACTACAGCCGCCACAGCATCCTGAGCGAGGTTCACTTCCTTCTGCTGGGAACTGTGGCAGGGACGGCCTTGGTCCTACCTTGGTGACATGGCCCTCCAACATCCAGCGACATCCAAGCCTGCATCTGAGAAGTCTTTCAAACCATCCTCATGCCATCCTGATGTCGCTCGGTTGCTTTGGGGAGTATATTGAGGCATTGTCTCAGTACCATTTTGTTAAAAAACTATTTGATTTGGGGTCATAAGTACATTTCTTTCTCTATGGACTTTAGCTACAAAAAATATATTAGGAGGCTGTGCTGAATGAGGTTGGGGATATTGAAAGTCCAGGAGTCTCCTACTAGGAAACATCCCTCAGCAAGTCCTTCGCCAGTGCCCCGGTACCCTGGAAACCTTCTTTCAGTAACGCTGACTACTGCAGAGCTGAATGCCCAGCGGCCTCAGCAAGAGGAGTGCGGGCGTTACAGTCAGGTTTCTTTCTGGGGATTTCTGCCGTGCAAATTAAAGGCCACCTCTGCGGAAGCTCAGTGAGAAACCTATCAGTTGATAACAACAGATGCTGAACGGATATTTTTTCCCCTCTTGTCTCACTGGTCAGCTTGCATTTGATGATTCAAGTGGTTCCCTGAATCAGATTCCTGACTTCAAGCTATGCCCTCCTTTGTCTCAGCCACTGGGTTCTGTCTGCAGAGCTGCACTTAGCCGCGGTGCAAAGCCACTGGAGGTCATTTATGGCATAAATTTCACGAGATGTGTCTTATTATAGAGCCTGTACTATTAGGAGAAATTCTGCCAAGAAATTCTACTGCATCTTAATTAATTAATATAATCCTGTCACATGCATTTTATTAACCACTGTTATGCTTCAGGTTGGAAGTTTGCCAAGTAGAGTCCTGGGTGCCTCTCTCCATGTCTGTACTTTTGAGAGTTGAAGGGACAGCCAGGTGCAGTGGCTCACACCTATAATCCTAGCACTCTGGGAGGCCGAGGCAGGTGGATTGCCTGAATTTAGGAGTTCCAGACCAGCCTAAGCAAGAGTGAGACCCTCATCACTACTAAAAATAAAAAACAAAAATAGGAAACGTAGCCAGGGCTCACGCTCATAGAACAGTGGTTACGGGCTCGGCGCCTGTGGCTAGTGGCTAAGGCACCAGCCATATACACCTAAGGTGGCAGGTTCAAATCCAGCCTGGGCC
>CAUYQV010083332.1:0-14376 GCA_963574575.1 Galagoides demidoff | reverse complement strand
GAATCTTCCCCAACACATTCTATGAAGCAAACATTAGCCTGGAAAAGACCCAACTAAAAAGGAGAATTTCAGACCAATTTCACTAATGAATATAGGTGCAAAAATTCTCAACAAAATCTTCGTCAATAGATTACAGCTTATCATTAAAAAAAAAATCATACATCATGATCAAGTAGGTTTCATCCCAGGGATATAAGGTTGGTTTAATATATGCAAGTCTATAAACATTATTCACCATATCAACAGAAGTAAAACCAAAGACTATATGATCCTCTCAATAGACGCAGAAAAAGCATTCTATAAAATCCAACATCCTTTTTAATTAGAATACTGAAGAGTATAGGCATAGGTGGACATTTCTGAAACTGACCAAAGCTATCTATGACAAACCCACAGCTAATATTTTACTGAATGGAGTAAAACTGAAAGATTTTCCTCTTCGAACTGGAACCAGACAAGGTTGTTCTGTCACCATTACTATTCAACATAGTGCTGGAAGTTCTAGCCAATAATTAGGCAAGACAAGGAAATAAAGGGCACCCAAATGGAGCAGAGGAGGTCAAACTCTCCGTCTTTGCTGATGATATGGTCTTATACTTAGAGAACCCCAAAGACTCAACCACAAGACTCCTAGAAGTCATCAAAAAATACAGTAATGTCTCAGAATATAAAATCAATGTCCACAGTCAGTTGCTTTTGTATACGCCAATAACAGCCAAGATGAGAGTCTAATTAAGGACACAACTCCCTTCACCATAGCTGCAAAGAAAATGAAATACCTAGGAATATACCTAAAAAAGGAGGTGAAGGACCTCTATAAAGAAAATTACAAAACCCTAAGAAAGGAAATAGCAGAGGTTATTAACAAATGGAAGAACATACCATGCTCATAGCTGGGAAGAATCAACATTGTTAAAATGTCTATACTTCCCAAAGCAATCTACCAATTCAATGCCATCCCTATTAAAATACCAACGTTGTACTTTCAAGATTTGGAAAAAATGATTCTGCATTTTGTATGGAACCAAAAAAACCCCATATAGCTAAGGCAATTCATAGTAATAAAAACAAAACCGGGGGCATCACCATACCAGATTTTAGGCTGTACTACAAAGCCATAGTGGTTGAGACAGCATGGGACTGGCACCAAAATAGAGACATAGACATTTGGAATTGAATAGAAAACCAGGAAATGAAACTAACATCTTACAACCACCTAATCTTCCATAAACCAAACAAAAACATACCTTGGGAGAAAGACTCCCTATTCAATAAATGGTGCTGAGAGAACTGGATATCCACATGTAAAAGACTAAAACTGGACCCACACCTTTCCCCACTCACAAAAATTGATTCAAGATGGATAAAGGACTTAAATTTTAAGGCATGAAACAAAAATTCTCAAAGAAAGTATAAGAAAAACACTGGAAGATATTGGCCGGGGGAAAGACTTCATGAAGAAGACTGTCATGGAAATTGCAACAACAAAAATAAACAAATGGGACTTCATTAAACTGAAAAACTTCTGTACAGCTAAGGAGACAACCACCAAAGCAAATAGACAACCTACACAATGGGAAAGGATATTTGCATATTTTGAATCAGACAAAACCTTATTAACTAGGATCTATAGAGAACTCAAATTAATACACATGAAAAAAGCCAACAATTCCATAGATCAATGGGCAAGAGACATGAATAAAACCTTCTCTAAAGAAGACAGACAAATGGCTAACATGAAAAAATGTTCATCATCCCTAATTATTAGAGAAATGCAAATCAAAACCACCCCAAGATACCACCTAACCCCAGTGAGAATGGCCCACATCACAAAATCTCAAAACTGCAGATGCTGGTGTGGATGTTGAGAGAAGGGAACACTTACACTGCTGGTGGAGACCTCCCATTTGATCCTACAATCCCATTACTAGGCATCTATCCAGAAGGAAAAAAATCCTTTTATCATAAGGACACTTGCACTATACTGTTTATCACAGCTCAATTTATAACCGCCAAAATGTGGAATCAGCCTAAATGCCCACCAACCCAGGAAGAGATTAACAAACTATGGTATATGTATACCATGGAATACTATTCAGCCATTAAAAAAATGGAGACTTTATGGCCTTTGTATTAACATGGATGGAAGTGGAACACATTATTCTTAGTAAAGCATCAAGAGAATGGAGAAGCATGAATCCTATGTACTCAATTTTTTTTTTTTTGAGACAGAGCCTCAAGCTATCCCCTTGGGTAGAATGCTATGACATCATAGCTCACAGCAACCTCCAACTCCTGGGCGCAAGTGAGTCTCCTGCCTCAGCCTCCCAAGTAGCTGGGACCACAGGCACCTGCCACAACTCCTGGCTATTTTTTGGTTGCAGCCGTCATTGTCATTTTGGCAGCCCAGGCTGGATTTGAACCCACCACCTTAGGTGCCTTAGCCACTTGAGCCACAGGCGCCAAGCCTATGTACTCAATTTTGATATGAGAACAATTAATGACAGGGGACAGGGTGATCAGACAGAGGAAGAAGGAGGGAGGAATGGGAAAGGAATTAGCAGAGAGAGGGAAGGAGGGAGGAGGGTGCAGTCTTGGTGTGTGCCACACTTTGGGGGGAAAGACACGATTGTAAGGGATTTTACCTAACAAATGCAATCAGTGAAACCTGGTTTCTTTTACCCTCAATGAATCCCCAACAATAATTTTTTTTTTTAAAAAATGGCAGGAGGAGGCAAAGTCATAGGGTCTGTGCATACAGTTGTACAGTTTGTGGCCTGTGTCAACGCATCCCTCCGGCCAAGAGGATGCATAGAGAGATCCAGCCTACACCACACTCACAAAAAGCACGTCCTGGCACAGGAGTGTATCTGCCTACACAGGTAGGGGCACCTTATTATGGTTAACACAAAGCTGTTATATGGACTAGCTGTGAGTGTGATGAGAATTACTGCCTTAAAACTGCAGACAATTCTCAAAGGTATTGTTGCTCCACTCTTATGAATTAGAAAACTGAGACTTAAAAAACTGAAATTAATTTCCCAAGGGAGTAAAGCATGAATCAAGGTATTCTGAGACCTATGCAGTGTCTATCACACAACAGAAACCTGAGAGTGAAGAGATCCCAGATAAGTGCTGAGCAGATTTACACAAGGCTGGGTGAGACCGGACAAAGACTCAGCTACAGAGGTTAAACTTTGCATTCCTCTTATTTCCACCAGCTGATCCTGAATCCATAGCAATTTTGGAACTCATTTTCTGGAATGGCTGGCCATCAGAGCTGTCATCATACTAGGTCTGACAATTAAGTTCATGAACTCAACCTAGAAAAAGTGCTTTGAAGGGTGGACTAGGTGCTGGCTGCTGTCACTGCAGAGCTTCCCAAGGGGAGTTCCTCAAAGATGATGATAGTGATATTCACCAATGAGGTATGCAGCACCTTTTTTAGGATGAGTTTACAAACCTAACTCTCAGATCTTGTGCAAGTGGGTTTTCCATCTGTATCTCTAAAATGATGGAGGACTCAGATCAATGCTCTCAAGACAGGGTGGGGTAAGGCCCTAGACCTGACAGGCACTAGAAATCAGAAGGGTGGCCCTGAGGTCTGTGTCTGAGAGCTCTTTGTGGTAAGTCTGTCAGAGCATACAGGCTGACACGGGTCACCAGGGTGGAGCTGAGCAGAGTCCCAAGGGATGCCAGGTGAGCAGAGCAGATCAAAGCCCATAAACCAGGAAAGTGTGTTTCAGTGGCCCATTACCCCAGGGATCCAAGAAAGGTGGGAACAAGAAACAGGATGTAAGCCAGAGGGAAGCCTGAACAAGAAACAGGAAAAGGAGCATGTTGTGTGCTGTTTAATATACTATGCTCTTACGGGGGACGAACTAGTCTCATTTAAAGAACCAGAGTCAGAAGGAACAGGAAGACTTTGCAAGCCCTGGAGCTCTGCAAGGCCAATCAGTGGGTAAATGAAACATTTATATGGATAAATCTATAGCCCGATGCTAGGAAAGAGCTCAGTAGCCCTGGTGAGGATGGGAATCTTCAAAACCCAAAGTAAATGGAGACAGGAAGTAGAAAAACCATCGGACCAGAAACAAAAGGAAAAATCTTAGGCACAGTAGAGTAACATTTATTCACTCATTTATTTCTTCAACAAACTTCACTGAGTGTCCATTAACAAAATACACAGTATTAATAGTAAGGGCAGCTAACACACAGCATTTATCCTATGCTGCACATTGTTCTGGGGCCTTTTATATCATTTAACCTTCAGTCTTTTATGAACTAGTCACCATATTAACCCTACATTGTAGAAGGGGAAACTGAAGCACAGAGAGCCTAAATATTTTGCCTGAGATTATTTAATTAATGATGTACGAGTAGGATTTCCACCCAGGGTGTCCAGATGCAGAGTTTACACTCACATCCTTCACTATGATAATAACCTATTACATCTGGCTCGGTCAACTTCTGCACTTCTGCAGATATGGGAAGACCTGGCTTTTTCTAAAGGAATTTACTATCTCATGGATGTTCTAGACTAGCAATAAATAGGAGCAGGAAGGAGAGGGAACCATGAACGTTCCCCCAGTCACAGTTTTCCTGCCCAGATTTTCTTGCCCTCAACTGCTTTTATCCATGAAGATCTTACCAAATATAGGAACTTAACAGTGGCGTTAAACAGAGGAAGGAGAAAGAATGAGATTTCCCAAACACTCCTCCACCCTTCTAATAATAGATTTGACTAATACACTTAAAGGTTTGAGTACTTAGCAGGCATTTGGAATTTATTTCTGGTTTACCTGAAATCCTTGATTTAAAAAAAAAAAGTTGAAGACATCCAGCATCCAGCCTGCCATTAAATAAATGTAAACCTCTACTCAGAAATTATTTAAATTTTGCTAAAAATGTTCTCTGTGAAAGTTAAATGACCTTTAACATGAATCTTTGAATGTATGTCTGTATGAAAGATCATTTATAAGCTGATAATCTATAAGCTGCTAAGAAGAGTGGTATGTGTGTTCCTGAAAATGTACAGAAAATTTTAGTGACATTCAGAGGGCTTTAAGAGCCGCAACTAGCTGTTTCACCAACAGGTGCTGTGGCCTCTGACTTTGGCCTGTATTGACAGCCCTTGAACCCCAGTGGTTAGGCACATCGATGTACTAAGGAGTGTTTGCTGCAGTTTTTAGATTTTTAAATGCTGTTCCAGTTATTTGTTACTGCATAACAAACCACTCTAAAACTTACAGGTTTTAAATAACAAATTAAACTGATTTTTTCTTATAAATCTTTTCTTATACATTTCTTATAAATTTTTTCTTATAAATTTTTCTTATAAATTTTTTCTTATAAACTGTTACTGCAGGTAGCGCTCTGCAGTAACAGTTCATCTCTGATCCACTCGGCTTCCTCTGGTTGGGGACTTCTCTTACCTCTACCAGGATGGCAACTTTGTGGTGGCCAGACCTTTTACATGTCAGTTCAGGACTTCCACGGAATGTGTGTCCCAAGAAAGAGAACAGGGGGAAGCTGTATTACCTTTTGTGACCTAGCCCCAGGCATAACCAGCCTTCCTTCCACCTTACTTTAACATATTCTGTTGATCTTTTGAGGTCTATCTTACAGGGGTACAAGTGAAACTCTCTAAGAGTAGAATCAGAACGTTTTAAAACTATAACTGAGAAAATGACATGAAGGCTGTTGATCAGTTTGATGGAAGTATTTCAGATTGCATGTGAAAACCCCACACTGTACCCTAGAAGGGCATTAATGTACATAGTTACCATTCAATAAAATTTAAAAAAAAAAAAAGAAATATTTTAAAATAATAAAAAGTGTTCAGTATAAAAAAAAAAAACATATTCTGTTGATCAAGGCAGTTGGTTCCAAGGGGAAAACAGACTCTACACCTCGTGTGAGAGTGACAATGTTTTGGAAGATAAAGTGGCATGAAAAATATCACTCTTGCCATTTTTTATACAGTCTACCCTATGAACCCACAGGAAGAATTTGTCTCAGATCCCATACCAGGAACAAATATGTTACTACATTAATTGCTGTGACAAGTTGGCTTAGTTCAGGAAGCTATGAATCTTATTTCTCTCTTTTCCAGAAAACTCATAGATGCATGCGTTGTCTTCCTCTAGCCAGACCCCTTGTCAAATTTATTTATTTATTTTGAGAGACAGAGTCTGACTTTATTGCCCTTTGTAGAGTGCTGTGGCGTCACAGCTCACAGCAACCTCCAACTCCTGGGCTTATAAGATTCTCTTGCCTCAGCCTCCCAAGTAGCTGGGACTACAGGTACCTGCCACAACACCCAGCTATTTTTTGTTGCAGTTTGGCCGGGTCTGGGTTCGAACCCGCCACCCTTGGTATATGGGGTCAGTGCCCTACCCATTGAGCCACAGGCACCACCTGGCCCTTGTCAAATTTAATATGCAATAACTTACTGTCGCCATTTTATTTTCCTACCATTGTTTTCCATTTGGTCCAATTTTCCTCAGTTTTAAAATACCCTGCTGCTGTGTATGAATTTTCTTGAACTGCCTCAAAGTGATATATGAATTTTAAGATGATTCCAGAAACCAGAGAATCCATGCAATAGAAACACATCTACAAAAAAAAAAAAAAAAAAGGAGTTTAGACAGACCTCACTAGTAATGAAAAAAATGCACATCAAAGCCAGTCATCACTTTTTCTTATCATTTAATGTGGTTCTAAGCTCAGTGTTACTACTTTCTTTCCTTTAGTCAAGAATAAGGGTCAGGATATAGAAATGAGGTCATTATTTCTATGTTTGCCTTAGGGGAACTATAAAAATGCACAATTGTTTTCACCAAAACTTGCTGATACTTACACATGTGAAAGGCCAGAAAATACCATGAACTTTAATCCAGTAAAACCTCTTCTAGGTTCTAGAACAAGGAAATAACTCAGATTCTGGGAAATCTGTGTCATGCCTCAGGACATTGTCTATATGTATCAAGAAAACATCTCAGTTTATCTTTTTTTTAATTGTGACAAAATACACCTATACAAAGTTTACCATTTTAACCATTTATATGTGTACAGTTCAGTGACATTTCATTTATTCACATTATTATGTACCCATCACCATTTTCCATGCCCAGAACTTTCTCATCATCCCTAATATAATCCCTATATTGGAATTTTATTCCTAAGGTTGAATAATATTTCATTGTATGCACATAGCACATTTTTTTTATCCATTCATCCATCTTTGGATATTTGGGTTGTTTCCATGTCTTGGCTATTGTAAATAATGTTGCTGTGAACATCGGGGTACAAATGTCTGTCCTGAATCTTTGTTTCGCATTCTTTGGGGTCTATACCCAGAAGTGGAATTGCTTTGACTTATTTTGTATTGGTGAAATATTAGGAGTAATCATTATATACAACATATCAGGGATTCTAAGTAAACTGTGGTACATATCCTTGATGTTCTGTCTCCTTTGAAAATGAGGGGCCTGCACCTGCCCCTCCCGCCCCCATCTCTCTTAACCCTGCCCTTGCCTCTGTCACAGCAGCGACACTGCCATGTTGTCACTCCCTTGATTTTGTCTTCCATCCCTGACCTCAATTTTTCAATGCCTGGCACATATATAAGTTTGATTGAGTAAAAATAGATCATATAGAAATAGGACAGTCAGAAACCACTTCAGGTAAATTTAATTCAGGTATTTATCAGCTGATTATGAAAACTTTATAAAAGACATAAACCTAAACTATAATTTGGGGGGGGTCTAAATCTTGGACACGGTGGGAAAATCTTAGAAGGAATGTGAATATGCCTAACATCTGAGGACACTAACGTGGGTTTTAGTGTTTAATGCACAGAGAGAGTGAAGTTCTTAAAGAGAGTGAATTTTCCAGGAGGGCCAAGTGAACCTTTCCCATATGGAAGCATTTACACATATACATTACTCTTTACCTTCTATTCCAATGAATGCAAAAACAAATATTTACATCTCTATTCTAAGATAATGAATATCTAATACTTTAAAATATCAGAGCAAGTAAAAATTTCCTAGCCATAATATGTCTAACCCACTCTTAAATATTAATGAACTAAATCGATTTTAAGTAATAGAATCAGTAAATCCTAAATCTTTTTTGATCTAGCTCCTCTCCCTTTTTGTTTAATACCACATCCTCTTAAAATTTGAGTCATACCTTTATTCAATGTCACCTCCTCCAGGAAGACTTCCCTGATACACATAGCCTTCCAGTGCATACCCAGCAATCTTTCTGTGTGTCATTGAATGCCACTGATATGCCATCATTTAGTCTGTCCTTTATTTATTTCTGTCCATCATTTCATAGTGTTCATTCCTCAGGGACAAAAGCTTTTATTCATCTAGTACTCAGAGTAGAACTGAGAATACTGTCACAATTTAATAAACATGTGTCGAATGACTATACATGGAACATAAACTTCAGTTTAAAAATCAAGAACTTAGAGCTGAGTGCAATGGCTCATACCTAGCACTTTGGGAGGCCAAAATGGGAGGATCACTTGAGAACAGGTGTTCAAGACAGGCTCAGGACAGTGTGAGCAGGAGCGAGACCCTATATCAACCAAAAATAGAAAAAATGACCCAAGTATGGTGATGTGCACCTGTACTCCCAGGCAGGAGGATCACTTGAACCCAGGAGTTTGAGGTTGCAGTGATCCATGATGACACCACTGCACTTCAATCTGAGCAACAGAGCAAGGCCTGGCCAAATAAATAAAAATAGAGAACTAAATTATATAAACAACATGAAATAATGTGTGTGTGTGTATATATATGAACATATATGTGTCTATACACACACACATATAGCTATGTTGTGAATGATGGCATCCCCTCCAAAATCCATATGTTGAAACTAATCACTAATGTAAAACAGATGTTACTTGACTTACAATGGGGTTTTGTCCCCATCAGCACATTATAAGTGAAAAGTATCATAAATCAAAAAATATCATAAATGATTAATTAATCCCTCCAACAAGCCCATTGTAAAGTAAAGAAAAAAAAATCCTAAGTTGGGATCATTGTAAATCAGAGACCATCTATATAGCACTTAAGAGGTGGGTCCTTTAAGAGGTAACTAAGCCACCTCCTTGGGGCCTTTATAAAAGGGCTGGAGGGAGTGGGTTTTCTCTCTTCTGCCATGTGAGGACACAGCATTTGGCCCCTCTTTTTCTTCCACCTTCCATCATATGAATAAAGAAGCAGAGCTTCCTTCTCCAGAGACTGACCTGCTAGTGCCCTGACCTTGGACTTCCCAAGCTCCAGAACAGTGAGGAAATAAATTTCTGCTCCTTATAAATTACTCAGTCTGTGGTATTTTGTGAAAGCACAGACTCAGACACACACAAATGACGTGTATAAAATGATTACATGTAAACACACCAAGAATTAACAGTAACACAGAAACTAACACTGGTAGGATTACGGCTGGCTTTTCCTACATTCCAAATGTTCTAATGTAGTTAAATTCATTTTGTTGTGGCTGGTGTAGCTAAGTAAATATTGTTTGGCTGACAAGAGCTCTCCTGTTGACACTTAGGTGAATCTCCTCCTCAGTTTTGCAAGTTCAAATTGTTGACCTTTTTCACAACCTACAAGTTGATCACCCTTTCTGGATACAGTCACATCAACCTTGCTTATAATATAAGCCAAAGTACAAATGATATCTTTAAAATAAGGATTTAACGGCTAAGGGGAATGGGTACCTGTGGGGAGCTCAACTGTAACCTGCTGACTTAGTGATCATGGAATCAGATCAATAGCATTTAGTCTTAAGATTCTGATAGGATTGTTTGTACTACATGGGGGCCTTGGTGGCTGTATCACCACAAAAGGTGTTCTGAGACAGATGAAGTCTGCTGGCCAGGAAATTCCTGATCAGAATAGAGACATAGCAAGAAGTCTGCCTCTGTGACTTTGCTAACTTCCATCACTGACCATCTATTTCCTTCTCTGACTGACTTGGCTTTTCTTACAACATATTATTTCAATTCAAATTGTAATAGCTTCTGGACCTTACCAACACTATATTTAGGACATGTTTCGCATCTGTCTAACTTCATCATTATGTTTTTATGTTATATATAATTCCCAGAAACTCAGGAGTGCCTTGTTTCCACTGTTACGTGTACTACAATTTAAAATATATATATACATATAGTCAGAAAAGTCCATATTAGGAAAAATTTCTTTTTAAGTTGTGTTTTTAAAAATGTAAATGCTGGGGAAGGAGCAAGATGACAGCCAAGTAACAGCTTCTTTGCAACCAGTCGTGGTGAGATTGGTGAGAGAAGACTCCAGGCATCTCTAGCTTGTGAGCTCTGCCCAGAAACACTGCTTAGGGGACCCAGGGAGACAGTGAGAGACTTCCAGACCCTAAGAGGAAGACAAAAGCAGTAGAGAAGTGGCAAGTGGTTGAGATCAGTCTGAGGCTGCAGCAGCTGTAACTACAACAGTAGCAAGATTGCAGACAGGGAAAGCCTCCCCTGTGGGTTGTTTTATTTTTTGGACTTGGGCACTCGGTTGAATTACCTTGGGAGAACTTGGGCAAGAGTGCAGGTAACTTTAAGAATTGTCCAGGATTCAGGACTGAGCCGCTGGGCCAGAATGGAGCTAACATTATTCGGCTATGGACCCACACAGCAGCCATTGTGGGAGAACTGCCCTACAGGCTCAGCCCTCAGGGTTACAGAGCAAGGCTAGGGCTGGGAAAACTTGGGCAAAGGATCTAGTGACTGAGCAGCACCAGAGACCAGGACTAAGACACTGAGGAAGAGCGGAGCTTCCAGTGTTTGGCAGTAGGAGGGTTGCGTTGCAGCCTAGGCCCTCAGGGGCATAGATTGAGGCCAGTGTTGGTACACCAGATAAGCATGCAGCCACTTCAGGAGAGATCCAGTGACAAGTGCTTTCTAGGGAAAGCTTCTGCTTAGCCCAGGTTAACAGCTTAAATTGTCTTTTAAAGGGACTGAGGAGACATTCAGGCTCTCGACCCTGTGGGGTTTGAGGACAAAGAAGTCAGCAGAGGCCTTCAGTCTCCATCTCTTACAGCTATATCAATATTGTGATTAGCATCTCATACCCTAGAAGATCACCTGTTGCCCAGACAATATTCAGCAAGATATATATATTGCTTTGTGTATATATATATATATATATACACTTTTTTCAACATTTTCCCCCTATATTTTTCTTTTTTCTTTTCTTTCCTCATTTTTCTAGTTTAAATATAATTTTCTATTATTGTCTTTTTTAATAAGAACTTCATTTTTTTCTAGTGTTTCTGTCCCTGTTGTTTGGTTTTTTTATCCAATTTTCTCCTGTAATGTTTTCTGTTTGGTTTTGATTTATAGTATTTTTGTCTTTAATCTCTATTTGGTAGAAGTGGGGTACTGTGTTTGCTCAGGCTGGCAAAGAGCTGCTGACCTATAGGGAACCACCCAACCCAGCAGGTTGGGGGGGTTTTAAGTTGTGGGTCAAAGTACCCTACTTTACACCTTTGTTACTCCTGTCTCCCTCTTTCTGTGCCTCTCTTATATTCTCAGATTCTCTCTCTGTATAATCTCAGCCATGACTGTAATCAATAAGGCACAGATGGGAGATGGCTTCTCTGTCTGTGGATGGAGGGCTAAGAAATGTCCTGGATCAAACACTTGCATAACACCATCTGAAGTGAGAAGAATACTCCAGTGAGTGTCTTTGACCAGAAGACTGGATACCATGACATTCCAGGATGAAGTCACTATATGGTCACCATGGATGACAACACAATGGGTGTTGCCTTTGTTTACCATCTTTAAGCTTAAATTTATTTCTGCTAAACATGTGTAGTTGCTGTCCAGGATTACTGCTGGGTTCCAACTGTTACAAAGAATACTGTCAGTATTCCCTTTTATTTACCCCCTCTCCTTTCTCTTTTTCTTTTTTTTTTTTAATCTTTTATTCCCATCTTACTCTTCAAACTTCTCATCCTTTTACTCCTATACCAAAAGGACTCATTGAAACCTTAGGCCAGAGACATGGTAACTTAAAGATCAAGAGGAAGTGAAAGGAAAATTAGGGCAAGAAAACAGATAAAAGAAAACACTCATGAGGAAGAATCAGCAGAAAAATTCTGGTAACATGAAAAACCAGTCCAGAGCAATCCCCTCAAGGGACCACCTATAAAGAAATGTTACAAATTATAGAAGGGGAATTTAAAATACAGGTGATGAAACAATGAAGGAAAGTGCTGAGAAAGTAGAAAATAACCAAAAAACAATGAAGGAAATTGCTGAGAAAGTGGAAAATAACCAAAAGGAAATCTAAAAATAGAATCAAATAAGAGATGAATGATAGGAAGAATATAGAAAGGATATAGCAGAGCTGAAGGAATTGAAGCAGTCAATTAGGGAACTTAAAGATGCAATAGAAAGTATCAATACCAGATTAGATCATGCAGAAGAAAGAATCTCAGAGGTAGAAGACAAAGAGATAACTCAGTTAAAGTAGCACAAAAAAAGAGAGAAAACAGAACATTCACTGACGGAATTATGGAACTTTATGAAGTATTCAAACATACAAATTATAGGTATCCCAGAAGGGGAAGAAGAATTCTCCAGAGGAATGGAAGCCATACTAGAGAGTATTATAAATGAAAATTTCCAAAATATCACCAAAGATTCTGACACACTCCTTTCACAGAAATAATGGACCCCAGGTCACCTCAACTCTAATAGAGGTTCTCTCAGACACATTGTGATGAACCTGTCCAAACTCAAGATAAAAGAAAAGATATTGCAAGCTGCCAGGGTTAAGCACCAATTGACCTACACGGGGAAAATTCATCAGAGTGACTGAAGACTTATCTGAGGAAACTTTTCAAGCCAGAAGACAATGGTCATCTACCTTTAATCTACTTGAGCAGAACAATTTCCAGCCCAGAATTCTATAGCCCTCTAAGCTAAACTTTAAAATTGATAGTGAAATCAAAACTTATACTGATATGCAAACATTGAGAAAATTTGCCACAACAAGACAAGCTCTACAGGAAATAATACTTCAACTTGTTCTACACCTGACCATCACAACAGACCACCAGCAAAATAAGCACCCAGAAATTAAAAGACAGAACCTAGCTTCCACAATGATTAAAAAAAAAAACAAAGTAATGGACTTCACAAAATAAGATGAATAGGAAGCTACTACACTTACCAATGTTCTCAATAAATGTTAATGGCTTGAATTCCCCACTAAAGGGGCATAGATTGGCTGATTGGATTAAAAAACACAAGCCATCCATTTGATGTCTGCAGAAAATACACCTAGCCTCAAAAGACAAATTAAAACCCAGAGTTAAGGGTTGGAAGACAATTTTTCAGGCAAATAGAATTCAGAAGAAAAGAGGGGTTGCAATCTTATTTTTGGATCCAAGTGCATTTAAAGGAACTAATGTCAAAAAAGCCAAAGATAGACACTTCATATTGGTCAAGGGAAAATACAACAAGATGACATTTTAATTCTAAATATTTATGCACCCAACTTAAATCATCCCAGGTTCTTGAAACAGACATTACACAGTTTGAGCAATATGATATCCTATAATACCGTAACAGGGGATGTTAACACTCCTCTTACAGAGCTAGACAGATCCTCTAAACAGAAGTTAAACAAAAATATAAGGAACTTAAATGAGACCCTAGAACAACTGTGCTTGATAGACACATATAGAGCACTCCATCCCAAAGATAAAGAATATACATTCTTCTCATCACCCCATGGAACATACTCCAAAATTGATCATATCCTAGGACACAAAAAATACCTCAACAGAATCAAAAGAATTGAAATTTTACCTTGTATCTTCTCAGACTACAAGGCATTAAAGGTGGAACTCCAACAAAAATGTTCAACCCTACACAAAGGCATGGAAATTAAATAATCTTATGCTGAATAAGTTTTAGGTGCAGGAAGAAATAAAAGAGAAAATCATTAACTTCTTTGAGCATAACCACAATGAAGACACAAGCTACCAAAACCAGTGAGATACAGCAAAAGCAGTCCTGAGAAGAAAATTTGTCACTTGGCTCGGCGCCTGTGGCTCAATCAGCTAAGGCACCAGCCACGTACACCTAAGGTGGTGGGTTCAAATCCCCAGCCCGGCCCTCCAAACAACAATGATGGCTGCAACCAAAAAATGGCCGGGCATTGTGGTGGGCACCTGTGGTCCCAGCTACTTGGGAGGCTGAGGCAGGAGACTCACTTGAGCCCAGGAGTTGGAGGCTGCTATGAGCTGTGATGCCATGGCACTCTACCCAGGGGGATAGCTTGAGGCTCCGTCTCAAAAAAAAAAAAA
>CAUYQV010083331.1:0-10235 GCA_963574575.1 Galagoides demidoff | reverse complement strand
ATGGCATCACAGCTCACAGCAACCTCCAACTCCTGGGCTCAAGCGAGTCTCCTGCCTCCGCCTCCCAAGTAGCTGGGACCACAGGCGCCCGCCACAATGCCCAGCCATTTTTTGGTTGCAGCCATCATTGTTGTTTGGCGGGCCCGGGCTAGGGATTCGAACCTGCCACCTTAGGTGTACGTGGCTGGCGCCTTAGCCCATTGAGCCACAGGCGCCGAGCCTTTTTTTTTTTTTTTTTTGAGACAGAATCTCAAGCTGTCACCCTGGGTAGAGTGCCGTTATATCACAGCTCACAGCAACCTCCAACTCCTGGGCTTAAGTGATTCTCTTGCCTCAGCCTCCCAGGTAGGTGGGACTACAGGCATCCCTCAGAACGGCCAGCTATTTTATTTTTGTTGTTGCAATTGTCATTCTTGCTTTAGCTGGCCCCAGCTGAGTTCAAACCTACCAGCCTTGGTGCATGGGGCTGGCGCCATACCACTGAGCATAGGGTATATTTCAAAATAACTAAGAGTAAATTGTAAATGTCTTACCACAAAAAATAAGTAAGTGAGGTGACAGTGATGTTAATCAGTTTGATTTACGCATTCCACAATGTATATCAAATGATCACATTCTACCTCACAAATGTATATACAGTTATGATTTTAATTAAAAATTAACATAATAAATAAATAATAAAAAATTTAAAAATTGCCTTTTGCCCCCGATTCTCTGGGGGCTACCCTGTCCTTAGGATGCAGTTTTTCTCCATAGCATTGCTCACCTTCTGTGATGAACTTCATGTTTGTTCCCCTCCCCCACTTCATATGGTGAGGCCCTAACCCCCAATGTTATGGCATTAGCAGGTGGAGCCTTTGGGAGGTGATCAAGTCAGTGACCTTGTAGGAAGAGACAAAGGAGAGACTGCTCTCTCACACTCTGCTTCCCGCCATGTAGGCCATCTGTCTGTAAACCAGGAAGAGGGCCTTCACCAGAACCCACCATGCTGACACCCTGATCCCAGACTTCCCAGCCTCCAGAATTGTGAGAAAATAGATTTATTTCTTTAAGCCACTTGATCTATGGTATTTTTGATATAACAGCTTAATCTAAACCTTCTAACATACTGTGCAATTTATTTCTTTTACATGGAGTCTTTCCCCACCCTAGAAGGCAAGGCTCATGAAGGCAGAGATTTTTATCTGACTGCTCCCTGCAGTAGTCACAGCACCTAAAACTGTGCTTGGTATATAGTAGACACTCATTATTTTTTGAATGAATCAAAGTAGAACATGGAAACAGACTCAGGCACTTGTTGATTCAAATTAATCAAGTTAATCATTAATCAAGTTAAACATTAATATACAATATTGTTAAACATTGACATGCAATGTTTAACATCATTGTTATATACCAGGATGTTAAAGAGCATGATGGCTGCTGGTCATGCAAATGTTTGCACTTCATGCAAATGCTTGCACTTGACCTCAGACATCACCTGTCTCCCCCATGTGAAAGTGTAATGCTCAACAATATAAGCCACCACCCAGAGAATAAATATCAATGACATATTTTAGCACACACAAATGCAGAAAGAAAAATTGAGAACATACATGCATGGAAATAAAAAGTCTAAGAAGATTGGCACGTAACATTCCTTATTAAGGGGGTTTGCCAACTAAACAAAGCTTGTTGCAGGAAACACAATGCAACAATTACGTAACAAAATCCTTGGGCCTACGAAAACCCTGCCCCAGCATTTCTTTCTTCACATCATCTCTGGTGTTTTTCCTGGCTCACTTTCTCAAATCTCCTACAATTTGGTGGAAATTACCATCAAATGGAAACTTGATAGGAGGAGATGAAATAGAGAAAAAATGCCTGTGTCTAAGACTCTAAGATTTAGAACATATTTCCTACCCCAAATTATACCATTTCAATCAGAAAACTATCCAAACTCTTTATTGCTGACAACAGAGTGAGAAAGACCTGGAAGGGAGAATGATGGCTAAAGCCAAAGTGAAATCACTTTCCTTGAAAGGGGATAAGAGTCGGAAAAATCTGGTCTGGCTGCTCTAGGGAACAAGGTTGAGAAAAAGGGCCAAGATTCCTCTGAAAAATAAAATGTTAACATGACTGGTGAGTAAGAAGCACCATTTTTTATTATGCATCATCCTAGAGGTACTCAATTCCATTTCTCTTATCTAATTTTATGGTATTCCTGGGTTATTGCTTTTCTCTGGTGCCACTTTAGTGGAATTTACTAATTAATATGCGTACTTTTTTTATTGTTCTTGTGCAGACAGGCGAAATTCAGCTTCCCAAGTAGTTACAAATCTTCTAATACATTTACAGAAAGGAAATCCTGAACCATTAGGACTATCTATTATAACTCACACTATGCTACCCTTTATCTACCAGGACATGTGACACTGACAGCTCAGGGCACAAGTTAAAACACAATTAAAGAAATAAAGTATTTTTCATTTTTAAAAATCATGATCCTATTCTCATTCACCTGCAATTGAACATGAGTTGTTACTGAGGACAGTTAGAAGAAAGAAAAGAGGACAATCTTCAGTGAAATTAAAACAGGGTGACCCATTTCCTGTTAAAGCAAGCCTCTGTCCCAGATGGGCCATTTTGTAAATTAGGAGGCTAGATGCATTATCTTTCTGATGATGTGCACACGCGCGTGTTTGCTGGACAGCGATGGTGGGGGGAAGCACTCAGTAGCCATCCACTAACTTCTGTCTTCAGGAAAGGATGTGCCCAAGCTCCCCCACGGTTCTGTTTCTCCTTCCCATTTCCAGGGTCAGATGTACGACAGCTTCCTAGAATATGTTGGTTTGTAGCACCTGGAAGTTGCTTATTAAGTTGAACCCCTAAATTGTCTTTATGATATGTATGCCTATTTCCCTTACCTCTTTCCCTAGCCTAGCTAGATAACCATTTGCCATTGCCTTCTTTCTAAAATCCCCACCCTTTGCAGTTAGTTCTTAAGAAACAAGAACTCACTCGTTCTTGTTTTGGGTTTTCTAAGCTCTCAGAAGGCTGTGTTTGTATGACGGAGTGTTAAGTGGTTAGCCTAATGGACATTCATCTTACAGCACCCTGGGATAGTAAATGAGTGGGGCTTCTTCTCTCCGCATCCATCACTCTGCCAAGTCTCCTCCCTTTCTTTCCTTGGGGACTACACAAAGAGGTTGGATATTCTGGGACTACAAAAAAAGGCAGAGAGGGCAGCCAGGGCACTAAGTGCTGGGGACTGACCCTGAGGTTCGAGAGAGGCCGTCAAGAAGGGAGAGGAGAAAATTATTTTACATCAGAACTCCAAAAGACACAGTTGTACATGATGGTAAACACCCTTTCACCCCTGGGATATAGGAATATATAGGAAGCGTGTTATTTAATTCTGTCATTGATTAGATTAAGTGCTTAGTAAAATTTTAAGAATAATAATATAAAGCAGTCCATGGAGGAACAGAGGCTGCTGATAATATAAGGACAGAAGAAGACAAAGTAGAAAGGGACAAAAGATTAGTATACAAGAAACAGCAATATATGTTTCTTTCAGGGATACGACTTGAATACTTGACTCATTCCTCACTTTCTGAATCAATCTAAAGCTCCAAATTCTAGGAGAAAACCTGATCCCTTAAAGTGAGACAACCTGTACAATAAAATATTTACAGAACTCTAATAGCCAACCCATCACAGAGCAATCCTACTCTAAACTAAAACCTTTTTCATAGAAGTAATAAAATGACACAGATGGCATCAGAGATTTAAAAAAAAAAAAACAATTACAGGTGTGTGTAAATGATCATTTTGCCACAATTCGAAATCATTTGGAAATGAATAGAAAGTATGATGGCAAATAATTTGGCAGCAAATTTTTAAAGTTTAAAAGTATTTCCCTTCTATGATACATACAAATACCTTGTTACAGTCTTAAATTTATCAAATAATGAAAAGAGGCACCAGGGAGTCTTAAACATTGCTACATATTTGGAATTTTTTTCCTTACTTAATAAAGATGGATTAAAGAAACTCTGAAGTTTGGAGAAACTAAATAAAGCCCAGAGGTATCCAAATAAAGGACATTTTCATTTCTTAGAAAGACAAAAAGAATGAGTGTCTTATTTCACAAGCAACAAAATCCACTAGGTTTTGTTACCTTACAAATTAAAAGAAATTAAGTCATCTCAGGATTATAATATTTCACTATGGTGAAAAAATGTGTGCAGATTTTATTCTCCTTTTTGAAAATGTGTTGGTTATATATGTTGCTTTCACTGATCTCAAAACAGCAGATTCTATCAGACAACATTGTTCTGTATTTTAACCTTTCCAGTGCAAATCGCTTGCATCTTTCTAGGAGAAAATTGGAAAGAAATACTTAAAGGTTTAGGAAGGGCCACTACTCATGTCTCTGCAACAGAGAGCTGCTTTCTCATACCACAGCATACATGAAACTTCTTATTGTGTGCTCACTCGGGAGGGGCGTGCATTATTTAACATTACAGTGGGTTAGAACAGTGCAGCTCAAGCTTCTGCCTGAAATAATAAAAGGCACCAGAAAAGAGGTCCACACTAGGCAGAACTGAATCCAAATACTTAAAAAAAGCATTTTAAGAATCGCTGTGAACAAACAATTCTCCTTACATGCTGTAGGTGCGTCTCAACCTTCTAAGCCCAAGAAACGAACTGATAATTTTTTTTAAACGCCTCATTCTGAATCAAGATCGGTTCTTGAAAGCTATGACATTAAAACCATCTTAAGACAAAAATAACATTTTAACTTTTGGTTCAGAAATTCATTTATTAACATTGAATTTGTAGTTTAAAAGAAATACTTGCTATTTGCTCTCCTAGCCCCCCCAAATGAGGAATAATCACAGGGTGGGGCACACTTGCAGAAAAAGCCCTGACACAAAAATACCCACTGTTTCAGGAAAGAAAGGTCCAACCTAAGGATTTACCACCCCCATCATCGAGCTCCACCCAGATTTGATTGTACTTCAATGGCAGAAAAACTGTCAGAAAAAAACCCAAATCATTTGCTGCATATTTGTTTGCTGGTCCTCAAAGGCATTCAGAATTCAGAGGGTAGGGTCATGCATTATGAATGAATGGGTTTCCAATGGTAACTGGGAGCCATGGAACTCAACCCCAGGGTTCTCTCACAGAGGACAGAGTTGGGGGGAAGGGTCTCATTGCACATTCTCCTCTCCCTGGGGTAGCAAGGAAGGAATTCTGTAAATTAAATATCTCATCCCCATATTTGCACCCAACAGAGAGATGCAGCGGTAAATTTTCTTCTATTTAAAACAAGCCAAGGTCCACGTTGAAATAAAGACTAGTAAAAATAAAAATCTAAGTCGTATCATATTAGAACTTGATAAGAAAATGTTAGCTGAGTTTCTCCCCATACTTGTTAATTGGGTGCCTTTGTTGAAGCAAAGATGGGTCTCTATTTTATAGCTACAGAGCATGCCTGCAGCATCACCTTGATAGAAAAGGGAAGGGGGGGAAAGCCAGAACAGAGAGAGCAGGAGAAATCAGTTATCCAGCTGGCAGAATGCTAAGCAGTCTGAACATTTAGGACCTACCCATTTCTGAAGAAAAACAGACTAATCAATGAGGCAAAGAGTTAAATCCTCCCAAAGTCTGTCGTAGCAGCTACGCGGCAATCCAAAAGAACAATGCACATTTTTGCTAACATCTCAAGTTTGGAAGCGCCATGCAAAATTCCTACCATGCAGTGCAGCCATCCTCAGAAGCCCAGCATATCTTCTCTCTAAGGAGTGATGTGCCAGTTCATGAACAGAACAGAGCAAGAGGAAAATGGAGGAAATGAGAGAAGGCCGGAAAGTCAGCAGGAATGCTTCGGGGTCATTAACAAGTGGAAGACCCCCTTCGGCATCCACACCAATCAATCTTTATCTTACAGGACATCTTTTTTCTCACTCAGCGTCTGTTGAAAAGACTGCAGCAAACCAAGCAGGGGATTATGGGATAGGGATGCAGCAGCGAGCTACAATGAGATTCGTGGGTGGCTGCTCTCCCTCTGAGTCAGCAGTCAGCTGTTGCCGTGCTCCGAGCTGGGCGGCGCAGCCCCATCACCAGAATGTGACTGCAGGATTAAGCCCAGGAGAGGCAACCGGTGCACGTCTCCGGGCGCAGCCAGGGGCAGGTACCAGGAGCATTACTAATCAGACAGAAGGCTTGCTGATGCGCCAATGGGGAACGCAAGGAGGAGAGATTCTAGAAAGAAAACCAGGCACACGGTGCCTCAAGATGAAAAGTTCAAATTTAGACGAGTGTTTTGGGGCAATGTGAGAGCACATACTTAACTTTCATTAGTTCAGGAGAAAAATAGAAAAGTAGAGCTATTCCCCTAGATGTTTCAAGCAGCTTGAGATACAAATGTAATTTTAAAAATGCAAAAACAGGATAGTTCCACAAGCCTCGACCATTTTCCCCTCAACTTAGTATTTATCCAGGACAGGCTCCATAAAATACAGTTCCACAAAGTCAAATCACACAAATGACATTTCTCTCCTTTTTGTGGTTCTAACCATTCAGAGAAAAATTATACGGTATATTTATTTGACTCAGGGGATGACCAGGCCCTGTTCTTTTCTGATAATGAAATTTCAGAAAAAAGTTAGAGGTTGAGAAACCTGACAAACTTTAGGTATAGACAGAACTTGATTCCCTGCCAAGTCATTAAACTTACTTTCAAAGGATATTAATAGCATAAAAATGATCCATAAGTAGTTATGTAAAAGTGATTAGGCCTTCATATTACAAACAATACTTTGGAATAAAAAAAGTCTTTCATAGCAGAATGGAATTCACAATTGTTCCCTCTTCTACAGCAATGGAGGCAGAGGACAGTATTGCATCCCATTCCTTGGTTAGTTACTAGTTTAAAAGTGATCACTAATAATTTTTATTTTAAAAGACTGTGCATCTGCATATGTGATTACATTAATCAATTCCATTAGTATTTATCACATTCCTTTTAAGCAATCAAACGTTGTCTTGAGCCCTTGAAGATGGCTCAGCTCTGCCGAGCAGGGGTGAATACCTTTGGTGGTGGTAGGGGTGGGGAGTCAGAGAATTCAGTGAAACCAACAGATCTGGAAATACACAGACATGCCAAATCTGTTATGTCATTTTCAATAATACACAGTTCTCAAAAGCCTAGATCACATCCTACTTTAGAAATTTTGTGGGTTTAACAGTTTCATTGAGTTATTATTCACATTTCACATAATTCACTCATTTAAAGTGTACCGTTTAATGACTTTTACTATATTCATAGATGTGGGCAACCATCACCAGACAATTTTAGAACATTTTCATCACCTCACAAAGAAACTCGGTACCCCTTTTTTTCTTTTTGGAGAATCTTACTTTGTCTACCCTCAGTAGAGTGCTGTAACATCATAGCTCACAGCAGCCTCAAACTCTGGGACTCAAGAGATCCTCTTGTTGCAGCCTCCCTAGTAGTTGGGACTACAGGCGCCTGCCACAATGCCCAGCTATTTTTTAGAGATGGGGTCTTGCTCTTGCTCAGGCTGGTCTCGAACTCATGAGCTCAAGCAATCCATCCACCTTGGCCTCCCAGAGTGCCAGGATTACAGATGTGCACCACTGCACCAGGACCAAAACTCAGTGCCCTTTAGCTATCACTCTCTGCCTCCTCCCCTTACTGCCCTCCCCCACAGTACTAAGCAATCGCTAACACACTTTTTGTCTCTATAATTGTACAATATGTGGTCAACAACAACAAAACAAAACAGTATGTGGTCTTACATGTCTATTCACTTAGCATGTTTTCAAAGTTCATTCATGTTGTAGTATGTATCGATTTCTCCTTTGTATGACTGAACAATATATTCCACTGTATGGGTACAGCACACTTTGTTTATCCATTCACCAGTGGATAGGAAGTTTGGGTTGCTTCTACTTTTGGAGTATTAGAAACAATGCTGCTAAAAAAATTTGTGTGTAAGGTTTTGTGTGGACATATGGTTTGCTTTAGAAGTCTACAGTTTATTATTATTATTATTATTATTTAAGAGATAGATTCTCACTTTATCGCCCTCAGTAGAGTACTGTGGCATCACAGCTTACAGCAACCTCCACCTCCTGGGCTTAGGCGATTCTCTTGCCTCAGCCTCCCAAGTACCTGGGACTACAGGCGCCCGCCACCAATGCCAGCTAATTTTTTTGCAGTTTGGCTGGGTGGTGTTTGAACCTACCACCCTTGGTATATGAGGCCAGCACCCTACCCTCTGAGCCACAGGCACCACCCTAGAAGTCTACAGTTTAATTAAGACCAAGTTCTAAAACTATAGGCAGACTACTCTGACTCCACTTTATGATGTCCTCTTCCTAAAACAGTTTATCACTAAGGTATCTGAATCCTCTCTTCTCCTCCTGCTACTGAGCCTGTCCCAAAGCCAAATTTGTAAAATGCTGACCCCTTCCCTAAGTACATCCTTCCTCCTGACCTCTCTCCTTCTCTTCCTCCACTCAGCCCACACTCAACTGAAAGGGGTCTCTGCTTTCAGAAGGTGGTAGAGAAATGGAAGGGATCCCTGGCCTGGTTGCTGGGCTTGCAGAGAAGACTCACTTACTCATTTAGTCTTTCCAATGAACACGTGGTCACTGGTGTGTTTAAGGCACTAAGTAGGCAACAAGGATACAGAGAATAATTTAACGATTTCTGAACCCTTAGGAAGGTCACAATCCAGTGTGGGAGATTAGTTAGTAAGCAGACAGCTGCAATGTGGAGTGGTAAGTGCTTGATGGCAAGAGGAACAGGATGCTCTGGGCTCCCATAGGAGGGATTTGCCCTGGCAGGGACGGGCGGGGAGCATTTCATGCAAAGGCAAGAGCTGGGCCACAGGAACTGAGGGAAGTCACTAAGTATGGCTAAAACCTGGGATAAAAGGAGTGGTATTTGTTTCTGATTTTCACCTGAAATTCGGAATACTTTTTCCATGGAAATAGCACTATGCAGGATAGAGGGGTTCGAAATACCCTCATCACCATCACTTTGCTGCTGTGTGGGCTAACCGGGTTTTGAGGGCTCAGGGGCAAACCTAACACACACATAATGCTGCTTATTACAGGAAAATGCAGCCTCATTTGTAGCATATGTCTTGGCAGATGAACACAACAGTTTATAAATTGGAGCTTGTGTTACCACAGGATGTTTTAGCAGGCCACAGCATCTTCTGCAGCTTCCCTTGGCACTCCCTGGAAACAGGTAGGTGGTGGTAGTGGCTGTCGGTACATTTATTTCTGAGTTGGAGTTTGCCTGTATTGAGGCCCCAAGCAGCCAGATATGGGGCCTTAAGAGCAGAAAAGAGCCCTAGATCCTTGGGATTAAGACTACTGTACACCTTAGTGATTTCTTGGAGCTGCCTTCTCCTCCCCTCTGGTTCCCTTCTGTGGAACGGATATTAGAGATAAACCATCATCAGCCAGTTTGAGCAAGATGTACAGTGAGGAAGTGCACAGCGCACATACAGAAGAACAGGATGTATGCTGCTAAGTTGGGTTTAGAAGGATCATAGGAGACAGCGATCTGACATTTATCACCCCTGTGTTATATGCCAGGGTCAGTCCAAAGCACTTTATATACATTCTACCGATCCCTGATCAAGGAAATTTCTCCTAGAAAGTAGACTCTTTAGGATGGCGTACACAGCCCTTTGTGATCTGGCCTCTACCTCATTTTTCTCTACCTTCTATCCTTTCTAGTCACGCTCTAGCTCCTAAAACATTTCACTATGTGTTTTTTAGCAGTGAGTGGATCTCAACAAGTAATGGTACCACCTTCCCCGCCACGGGGCGGTGGGGTATACATGTGGAAATGTGAAGGGGCATTTTGGCTGTCAAACTTGGTGCATGTGTGTGTGTGTGTGTGGGGGGGGTGCTACTGACATTTAGTGCCCACAGAGAGGGATGCCAAACATCCTCCAATGCGTCGGACAGGCCTATACATTTTTCCCCCCAGAAAGTCAGGAGCACTTTGAGAAACATTAATCTCCAGGCTGACATGCCATTCACCTGCCAGGAACACTCTTATCCTCTCCTGCCTCCTTCCCTGGTTAGCTTCTTTGACTCCTTCAGAACTCAGCAGGGTCAGAACCCACTTAAGAAAGGATTCTACACACCCCTATTATGAAACTAATTTATACCTTCTATATGAAAGCTATAACCTA
>CAUYQV010083330.1:0-48531 GCA_963574575.1 Galagoides demidoff | reverse complement strand
CCACAGGCACCCGCCACAATGCCCGGCCATTTTTTGGTTGCAGCCATCATTGTTGTTTGGCGGGCCCGGGCTGGGGATTCGAACCCGCCACCTTAGGTGTACATGGCTGGCGCCTTAGCTGATTGAGCCACAGGCGCCGAGTCAGGGCTCAACTCTTAAAAAAATTTATTTCCACTGGATGGAGCTAAAACACATTCTAAGTATCACAAGAATGGAAAACCAAATACCAATGTACTTGATACTAATATGAACCCAGTAGCTGATAAAACACATGCACACATAAGAGAAAAACTCAATTCAAGTTGTGTGTGTGTGTGTGTGTGTGTGAACAAGGGATGGGAGAGGAGGGGATTGGTGTGTTCCTACTTAATGGGCACAATGTAAGGGTATATGGCACACCCTGTGGGTGCGGGACACAATTACAAGAGGGACTCTACCTAACAAATATTGACTGTCCCAGACTAGGAACAGTGTTAAAAAACCAACAAAGTATGGGTTCCAGAGACAAATGTGTTTAACTTTATAACTTTATAATCTGATTTATTCTTCACATCTATCTCATTAACAAATGTATAAAGTAGGTTAGGTTATGGTAAGAATCACATCTTTGAAAAGTGATAAGCAACAGTTAAAAAGCATAATTTCTTTCCATTAAAATATGTCAAAGGGTTTCCACATAGCTACTGTCAAAATAAAAATTTTCCAGACAAGCAATTCTCCTATCCTCAAGTTGTTTAGCTACAGCACTCACCACCACTACCCCCTGTTCCCCATTTGAAATTCTGTGATCTCAAATTACAAGAAAGGGCTAAGTAAAAACACTTAAGTATTGGTTCGAGAAGTTAAGTGACATTACTTCTCTCCCGCTGAACACTTTCTGGAACAGAAGATACTAGATTCCTCCTTTTTGCCTCCAACTCCCCAAGTATTATTTTAACAGCTAAAGAGGATTACTATGTCCTCTTTTCACTTTCAAATAAAAATTAATTTAACTGTCAGAAGGACCTGGAACTAGTCTGTTGGACAAAACAACAGAATTCAAAACTTCTGAGCGTATTTAAAAATTATTTTTCAGCGCAGTGCCTGTTGCTCAGTTGAGTAGGGCACCAGTCCCATATACCGAGGGTGGCGGGTTCAAACCCAGCCCCATACAAACTGCAAAAAACAGCCAGGTGTTGTAGCGGGAACCTGTAGTTCCAGTTACTCGGGAGGCTAAGGCAAGAGAATTGCCCTTAGAGCCTAAGGTTGCTGTGAGCTGTGATGGCACAGCATTCTACCAAGGGCAACAAAGTAAGACTCTGTCTTTAATATCTTTTTTTTGGTAGGGGCCGGGTTTGAACCCACTACCTCCGGTATATGGGGCTGCTGCCCTACTCCTTTGAGCCATAGGCGCCACCTGAGACTCTTGTCTTTAAAAAAAAAATTATTTTTCAAGGAAAAAAATAAGAGGCTCAAACACTATCTCTCACACCCTCTTTTAAACATAAATCTTTTAACTACAAAACAAACTGAATACCACTTATATTTACTTCTAGTTGGCTGTCTATCTTATAATGAGGACAAATAAAATAAAAAATGTTCCCTATCTTAGTAACTCATTCTGCCAAGAAAGGTCTTCTCTGAATAGGATTTCTAAATCTAGACAGATTATCAAATTGTTTACTGTGTTTTTGGTATTCTGACCATATGTATAATACCTTTTTAAGTAGGGGAAAATTCTTCTCTTGCCCTTTTCATGAGTTAATATTCCAAGTAAATAAAGTTTATTTCAATTAATCATGCCAAATCTTTCATTGAAATATTCAGTAACATACTTTGACATGTAAATAAATGAAGGTCACGTTTTACAGTTTTATTTCTTTAGTTACCTTTCCGTTCAGTACTTAAGTATGAGAGTATAGTATCTACACCAGTGTTTTCCAACCTTTTTTATCTCACAGCACAACTGAACCTATAAACTGCCCTAGCACACTTAAATTATATTGATCAAAAAAAAAAAAGAGTAGAAGAATATACTTACTGTGCTTTGAATTTCTTTTGAAAAGAAATTAATTAATGACCTTTACAAATTTTTGCAGCACACCTAAGATCTTCTCAAGGCACACTGGTTGAAAAATCACTGATCTGGAGTGGAACAGTTCATCAATAATCTGACAAATACAGAATCTTAATAGATTTCCCAGCTGAGTCAATAAATGACAAGTTGATTTTAAAAAAATGGAGAGACCAATGTTTTAAAAGAAGAAATAATGTGGGCTCAAAATTACCTTATTAGTTTCTATAAGATAATTTCAAATAGGTTGTATTTGTGTAGAATACTTATGTTCCCAAGAATTCTCAGGATGTGACATAAAAAATGTTAGCTTTTTCTCCTGTCGTTTGAACTACCATGTTTCCCCGAAAATAGGACACTACTCTTTTGAGCCACAGGCGCCGCCTGGGATGTCTTATTTTTATTAAGTATAATACAACAATCTATATTTATTCAAATACCGTTAAGTCATCTTCTTCTGGACTCCCCCTGACAGGGGGAGCTGACCTTGTTGGTGGGGCTGGCGCTAGTGATGCATGAACTCCCTTCCCCAGCTGCATGTGCACAATAGGATGCCTGTGACTGCGGTTACCACACACGCAAATATGAACGGCTGGGAGAAAGAAGCTGCGGCAGATAAAAGGTATTCCAGTCTTCCTTACCGCTCTGTGCTGAAATGCACAGTATGCAACTTATCTGCATAGCCACGCCCATCACTAGGTCTTATTATCAGGGTAGGGCTTATATTTAACTAATGCATAGAAATCCTGCTAGGGCCTTTTGGGTAGGTCTTATTTTCGGGGAAACACGGTAGCTGTAAATTCTACAGGCATGCATGCTAACTCAGTATGGGCCTTAGATCTGCTCTTCCAAGTTGGAAGAATTAGCTGAGTGACCTTGGTCATAAAATTTTAACCTCTCTGTGCCTCATTTCCTACTCTGAAAATGGGAATAAGAGAGTGTCTTAATTTCTGTGAGTTTTTAAGATTCAAATGAAATAACTTATTTTATGGAAAATAATTAGCACAATGAATAATACACAGTAAGCAGTCAGTAAGTGTTAATTTGTAGTTTTTAGTAATCACATGTAGCTATTCACAATGCTTAAAATACCATGTCATTTCAATAGCATGCTATTTTAATAGTAAACTGTATACCTGGGAGTTGTCATTGATTCTTTTTACCCCATTACCAAGTCTCATTCATTCCACTTTGGTTATTTCTGGAATCAATCCTTCTTTCTTCTATACTATCCTTACGATGGCTGGCTTTATTTCTCACAGGAGACAAATACGAAGGGAAAACATTAATTTGCTATACACTTCAATTTCAACAACCAGTTCAGAGATGTTAGTTTTAATTGTACCAAGAGGTGGGGAGTCCAAGAAATTTGAGGAAAAACAAAACACAACTATATTTTGGTGGCCTTTATAGTTCAGACATTAAAATGTCTTTTTTAAAAAAAAAAAACCCACAAAAAACCCAAAAAGGACAAGGTCTTGTTCTGTCACTCAGACTGTAGTGCAATGGCACAATCACAGCTCACTGTACCCTTGAACTCCTGGGATCAAGTGATCTTCCTGCCTCAGTCTCCTGAGTAGCTGGACTACATGTGCATGTCATCAAGCCTGGCTAATTTAAAAAATTTCTGTATAGAGATGGCAGTCTCACTATGTAGCCTAGGCTGGTATCAAATGATTCTCCTGCCTCATCCTCAGAGTGCTAAGATTACAGGTATGAGCCACCCTATCTGGGCTACACATTAAAATATATAGTTTTTGCACTATGCTGAGCTCACCATCAAGTAGGGTGGATCAAACAAAGTGCTTGCTGTGGAAGGAAAACAACTGTCTGTAAGTAACAGAATGTCAGCCAAGGCTTCCTCAGTGGAATCACTGAGTAGGTATTTTAAGGAACAGGAGAGTTCACTGGGAAAAAGGATGAGCACAATCAAAGTCGTCAAGTCATGAGTACATGGGAGTGTGGGAGCACAGATGGAAGTCTGGGGAAGAGGCCTTTTATTTAGTAAATATAAATGTCAACTTAGTTTTAAGGTTTTATAGTTGTAGTTACAAGGTCTCATCAAATGAACTTTGATAGAATTTTCCCCAGCTTGTGAGAAACAGAACTATAAACAGAAAATATTAACATCGCATAAAACCAGAAATTAATCTTAGCGAATTTCTCGATATAAAACACTCAGTGACTAGTGGGCCAGGATTTTGATACCAGGATTGTGGCTCACACTTGCAATCTCAGGACGTTGGGAGGCCAAGGTGGGAGGATGACTTGAGGCCAGGAGTCCAGGAACAGCCTGGCCAACACAAGGAGACCCTGTCCATACAATTTTTTTTTTTTTAAATTTAATCAGGGCCTGGTGGTACAAAACTATAGTCATAGTTACTCTGGAGACTGAGGTGGGAAGATTGCTTGAACCCAGGAGTTTGAGATTGTAGTGATCTATGACTGAGCCACTGCACCTCAGCCCAAGAGACAGAGTGAGACTGTGCCTCTTAGAAAAACACACGCCCCCTAAAAAACCCAAAAAACCAAAGCCCCCCTCCCCATGACTAGCTTGTACTATATAATAAAAAAAATCATTTGCCCTGATGTACCCATAATCGTTGGACTTGCTCCTTTTTCCTATCTATCCAAAGCCTTTCTAAAAGCATCTTGCACCCTAATTTTTCTAGAAATAGACACTACAGCTGCAGTCACACTACTGCAAATATTTGCTCCCTGTTCTCTTAAGACCTACCTTCAAAAAATATCAACTAAAAACCAACCAAAACTACTACAAGCTAACAAAGCAAAAGAGTCCTTTTCTTTGTGAAAAGAACACTATTTTTTTCAACTATAAATTTTCTCATGTTTTGGTCTTTGTAATTCCTGAATCTGAATTTCTGTATATGAATATAATGTTGGATACACTGGTTTTAAGGGCACAACTAAATTTTATACAACAATGTGATTCAAGATTTCACTGAGGAATCAAAGTACATACTGTATGAACTGGTGAATCTTATATGAATTAGCAAAAAGAACCGTAAAATCAAAAGGACTCTATTCACACTCTCATAAATATGAGAGGATAACAGTCAAGCAAACCACCCCAGAAGAGCTTACTTTTAGTCGACATGAGACCACAAAGAACCATGAGGTATATTAAAATTTAAGGATCGGTTCTTTAATGCCCTTTCTGGTATAAAGTATCAATACTTTAAATGGCTTATTCTATTTGAGCATATGTCTCAGAAGAGCTTACGTCCTACCACAGCTTATCCTCTTGATAAAATTTGCAAAGAGTATTAGTAGCTTTTTAATTATAAGTTATACATGTATTCTGCTATTAAAAAGAGGCCTCAGCCTTAGGTTCTGCGAGCCCTGCTCACAGAAACCTCCAACTCTTGGGCTTAAGCGATTCTCTTGCCTCTCCCTCCCAAGTAGCTGGGACTACATGCACACCCCACAATGCCTGGCTATTTTTTTGGTACAGTTGTTTAGCTGGCTTGGGTTGGGTTCGAACCTGCCCCCTTCAGTGTCTGTGGCTGGCGCCATAACCACTGTGCTACAGGTGCTGACCCAATCCCAGGCATTTCTTTAGAATTACAGTCTCTGTTAACCTAAGACCAAAGGTTGAAGTACTTTAAAGGGAACTAAGAGGAAATTTTCAGCCTGCTTCAGATTTTACTGTATCTAGTGAAGTACATGGAAGTAGCACATTAATCATCTGACAGATTACACAATTTCTAATTAAAATTTTGAGTAGCAACACCTTCTGAAAAGACCACCAGATGTGTTATACACAAATATATCCCTAAATAGATGAGCAAATTGAACAAATAAACTTCTGTGCTGTGTTTTCATTTGAACATCAATGAAATATCTATCTAAAATTAGTCTACTAGAAACTTAATAAATGAAAGCCCAAGAGGCCTCAGCACTACCCTTCAACTAAACCAAACTACCTAGTCACCGAGTGTTTACTACACTTTTTCAACACTGCACTGAAGCAGTGATATGCAAAGGAAATAGCCATGTCACAAAGGGCATCCAGAGTGACCAACAGTCCAGCTTTAAGCACTGCAAGTTTTGTGTCGCAGGAAATCCTGAGTCCTGAAGGTTGGCCATTCCAGATGAAATACATCTTGATATGAATTTGCTTCTCTCATGTTTCAAAAATCTGAAAGATGAACAAAACATACCTGTACTCAAGCTTACAATTTTGTAGGAAAAGATGAGACATAAAAATATTGTTGAGAAGCACAAATACTATAGGAATTCAGATGGAATCATCAGGAACAAATCTATGAAGAAGGTGGCAGATCATGAAAAGAACATACCAGGAATAAAAACAGAACAATGGCATAACTGGCAGCATAACTTGGGAACATAATTAGAATACAGCAGAAAGCAGCCTGACTAGATCACAGGGCGCAAAGGAATAGGAAAATGAAAATAGCAAGGGGGTCCACAGTTAAGATCTCTAAGTATTAGTCCAAAGCTTTGACTCATTTAGTAAACAATGATACCCTACATTTTGAAGAGAAGCGTATCAATGTAGAGAAAACTAAAAGTACTTTCAAATTAACAAAAGGAGTTATTACGGTGAGGGGTGGGGCTCATGCCTGTAACCCTAGCACTCTTGGGAGGCCAAGGCAGGAGGATCTCTTGAGTTCAGGAGTTCAAGACCAGACTGAGCAAGAGTGAGACCCTGTCACTCTAAAAACAGAAAAGTTAGCTAGGTGTTCTGGGACACCTATGTGGTGTATAGTCCAGCTACTCAGGAGACTGAAGCAGGCAGATTGCTTGAAACCAAGAGTTTGAGGTTACTGTGAGTTAGGCTGATGCCATGGCACTTTGGTCTAGGCCAGGGTAAGAGAGAGAGAGACTTTGTCTCCAAAAAAGAAAAAAAAAAAAAAGAGAGTTCTAACAGTAGTGGCTGGATACTACATCTAGGAATGTTAAGCATTTTATTAAAATATGATTAATATGTGGTCTACTTTTAAAATGCAAGAGCTGGTTTATAAAAAAACCTCTATTAACTTTACTCAACAACACTGTACATCTACTAAGTGTCAATCAGTGTAAATAAAAGGTGCACACATTTGGATCCCTGTTTTTCATAACAGACATTAACTTTGACACTACAGCGTCTAATATCTAAAGTATACTGAGGTTACCTTTAATTATACGATCACCACCAAACTTAGGGTATTTGCCTAAGATCTCACATTTATTGACCGATAATGCAGCTTATGGGGCAGTCGTATTTTTTCCTCAAGTGCATAAATAAAATACTCAGTTAAGCCTATATCTCATAGCTTGAGACCTACATGCAATGTTTCCTGCCGTATAATCAAAACTTAACTCAGTGCCTGAAAATACAGAAGACAATTATTTGGTAAGTTAATCAAAACCAAGTTCTTGCCCTAGAGCAGAGGTTGGCAAACTATAGCTCTCAGGCCAAATCCCACCTTCTACCTGTTTCTTAAGTAAAGTTCTGTGGGAACACAGCCACCCTCATGAAGTCTTACTAGAACATAGTTCTTTCGCTTTGGGTTATCTGTGCTTGCCTTAGGCTCCAATGGCAGAGTTGAATGATTACGACAAAGATTATATAGTTAACAAGGCCTAAAATATTTATTATATGTCCCCTTACAGAAAAAGTTTGGTAACACCTGCCCTATAGCCTGGAAGAGAAGGACAGATCTTGCCCATTAATTCAGTAGTGAAATGGGTTTCACCTCAGACACCAACTCAAAATATTAGTGGCTACTATAGTGAGTCCATGTTTGAGAATGATTATGAGACCAGTGCAGACTCAAAGGGAAACAGTACAGTTTTCAATTACCAGTGATTACTGGGGTTAGGGGAAGGAGAAACAGGATTTTAACATTTGAAAACTTCTGCTATAGAGTATTTTAAATACCTAGGACTATTGTCTGATAGTTTTACAAAGATGAATAAGCTGCAAAATACATGCAAAAACCCAAAAAAACTCCCCAAACCAAACTACCTGAAAAGAATTGCTGAGAATGATCCAGCTGAATGCTGGCTACCAAAATGATGACTTTAGTTCTGGCACAGTTGCTATCACTCATTCTTACAACATCCATTCAGCATCTCTATATGCCAGGCACGTTATTCATTTAGTCAACAGACTCAGTTGTTTAAGACTATTCATGAGGATGATATAAGAGGAACCTATAGCAAGGATGTACATCTCTAGTATATCAAAAAATTGCATCAAACTTTATAGATAAAATTGAAAAGGACAGCCTGGGTAATGTCTATCTTACATTTAAAATAGCAAACTGGTCAACCATAGTGGCTCACACATACAATCCCAATACTTTGGGAAGCTGAGGCAGTAGGATTGTTTGAGGCCAGGAGTTTGAGACCAGCCTGGGCAACATTGTGAGACTCTGTTTCTACCAAAAATTTAAAAATTAGCTGGTATGGTGGTGCTACTTGGGAGGTTGAGGCAGGAGGATCACTTGAGCCCAGGAGCTTGAGGACACCATTGGACTCTAGTCCATGTGACAAAGCAAGGCCCTGTCTCTGAAAAATAATAATACCCCACCCCAGAAACCTCTTAACTCTGCCCATTTTGATTTGTTAGTGGTTAATATACGTAGTCTAACATTAAAGCACTCATGCCACTCAAGTATCTCTTCAGATTATTTAAGAAAAATCCTTTGTTAACCAATATAAATATTCCTGACCTGGAACATTTAAAGATATTCTTTTATTTTGGGGAAGTTAAATAACATCTGTATGGTACTTTCAAAAATTTATGTAGTCCCTTCACTTACTAAGTTACACTAAATGTTCAGACCAACATTGAAGATATGTGAAATTCAGCTTACTTACCAGGGTTGCAGAACTTTCAAAATACTATAGAATTAGGATTAAAGTTCAGGAGAGCACTGTGCAACAGAAAGAACTCTGTGACAACAATGTTCTACAGTAACTGCATCTGCACTGTCCAATACAGCAGCCACCAGCCACACACAAACATCAGCCACTTTAAAATGGTTAGAGAAACAATTTTTCTACAGAATTTTTGCTTGTAAAACTATGGAAAAAGCATCCAGAGCTTCAATACTGATGAAAAACTTCAGACTCACCAACAGCAACATCAAGGCATCTTTATTTTGGGAAACTGCTTTACTTTTAATCTCATGCTTGAATTTTCCTCTCACATGAGGTTACCCCTCTTTTTCCTCACATAAATATGCCTTTGATGAAAAAGTTTTGCTAAAATTTTTAAAGACATGTCTTACACAAGGATTCCTGTTAGAAATTAAAAAATATAGAGCAACTCACAAAATTAATGTGGGTACTTACATAGCTACAAACACCCAAAACCCCACTGCAAAATCAGCCAGCTGAGGAGACTGCTGTCACTACTGCTAACAGATCCTACTACTCCTATCAGTTAGTTGTTTATATAGCAAGAAACTAATGTGGTGTCCATCGACCACCCGGGCAAGAGAAATCCATCAGAAATCTACCATCTCTTCCATTCCAAGCGGAAGTACATAAAATTTTTCAGGGCCTAGCTGCAAAGGTGGCTAGGAAAACTAGTACGAGGCATTTAATTTTCTATAAAGCAAGGCTGTTCGCCAAGATGTAGGCCTTATCTTTTCAGCACACTGGGAAGTCCCCTCTAATACATCTACATGATAAAAGACATTTTTATAGCTAGATACTATTTTCTGTTAGATGTAGTCTGGTTGGTGTGGGCCATGTCCACACAGGACAGGAAGGAAGGAGCACTGCATGGGGTATTTGAAGAGGTAGTAAAACAAGTCACTGGTGGGAATGATGCCAGGTGAGGTCTCATGGTCAGATCCAATTTAACTGAGAAGGCCCAGACATCTGAGAGCACTAGATTTTTACAGTGGTTGGCTACCAAACCATTCATACTTTCAACACAAACATCAGTAACATCTTAGTATACTAGGAAATGAATGTATGTCTGTGAGCTTTAAAAAGCATCCTTGAAAAATTCTGAGAGTATTTTCCCTCTTCCTTACAACCTAAAGATCTATATCCCTAGCAAAGAAAGCCCATGGTCTGGCTATCAGAAACCATCTTATCTTTTTACCTGCAAATAAATTTCCACTGATTTAGTACAGATAAGACGGGACTCTGTTGTTCCTTAGTTCTCCATAAATCAGATTCTTCAGTGATTTAAATAAACAATTCATACCTTAAGTTCAACAAGTCACGGGGTTGGGGTAGGGGAAGAGACTCCATCTCCAAAGGGATGACTATTACAGGAAAAAGGCTATCAAAGACAGTTTTTATCTCTAGAATTTATAGCTATAATTAAAAGGTGCTTGAGGCTCAGCATCTGTAGCTCAGTGAGTAGGGCGCCAGCCACATACACTGAAGCTAGCCGGTTCAAACCCAGCCAGGGCCTGCTAAACAACGACGACAATTCCAACCAAAAGGTAGCTGGGTGTTATGGCAGGCACCTGTAGTCCCAGCTACTTGGGAGGCTGAGGCAAGAGAATTGCTTAAGCCCAAGAGTTTGAGGTTGCTGTGGGCTGTGACACCACAGGACTCTACTGAGGGTGACACAGTGAGACTGTCTCAAAAAAAAAAAAAAAGTGCTTGATAAAGTCAGCTCAATACAGACTGAGATAATTACATCAACTACAGAGACATCTCCATTAGGTAAAATATCTACTTTGATGTTTCAAGGAAATTTTATATTAAATATAGTTTGTGAGCTGCTGGGCTGCTGGGGCAGAGGTATGAGAAATCAGAAGCAAAGCACTTCATTAGTAAATTAGAATTCAAGTTAAGGATAAGGATCCCAAAAAAGCACACTTACTTTCATGAATGTTAAAACACCACAAATTATTCCCTAAATGACTAAATTCTATAATATACTACTGCCTACAAGGATGGGTGAACATTTTCTAAAATATAGTTTTACAGTTTGTTTCAACATAAAGCTGAAATCAGAAACAAACAGAACTAGTGTTTTCCATGACAAGAACAAATGGCTACAAAAATATTTCATTTTACTGTTAACCTTGTAACTAGGTATCAAGTGACAAGCTTAATATTATTGCTTCAAATGCATTTAAAATCATGATTAACAACTTCATTTTAGTTTGTGGGTTCATAATTTGCATGCTTAGAATACACATTCTAAATGAAACTTAAGGACCAGGATATTCCTAATGGAAAATTCAGTAGTATTTCTGCCCAAAGTTCAGAGGACAAAAATTAACCAAGCAACAAAACCCAGCAGAGCATAGATACTTCCTATAATTTTCTCTAATAATTTTGCTATCTAAACATGAATAATTTATGCTTGCTACTTACTTTACACACTGCCTTGTGCAGCTAATTTTGTTATATAAGTTGTTTTGATTAATTTAACTGTTTTCCCTTTTCTACTCTATTCTCTTCAGTTTATTCTAAGATCCATTTTATATCCAGCAAAATAAAGACCACTTCGAAAAATAAAAGGCATACCACACTTCACTGGAAGCCAACAATAATGCCTACATTTGGCTTTTATCTCTGAATAATGCATAATTACTTACTTGCATAATTACTAGGTCAGTAAACACATTAAAGAAAAAAATAAAGTAACTTTGAAAACATGCCTGTTTTGACAATTCTAGGAGATAAGTCAATATCCAGAAAAGTACACATACATATTTTTGCATTTTTGAACAGTATTATGTACACCAAACAAACGGATAAAGGCAAGAGGAACCAAAGTTTGGGTGCTGGGCTGCTAGAAGAAGCAGAGCATAGGAGGAAAACATGGAAAGTGGGCAGCCATTTCCGGTAATTCTGAATTTCAAAGTAACCTCCCTAGATATTCACTTCTTTCCTCATAACTACTGAGTGGCTCGGTCAATAATTTATTTATTTCTTACTGTGTTACCCTGGCTGGAGGATAGTGGTGCAACCATAGCTTGCTGCATCAGCAAACTCCGAGCTCAAGTGACCCTCCTGCCTCAGCCTCCCAAGTAGCTGCAACTACGGGGAGAGCCACCATGCCCAGCTAATTTTAATTTTTTTTTTACAGAGACAGGGTCTAACCGTATTGCTCAGGCTAGCATTGAACTCCTGGCTCCAGTCATCCTCCCACTTTGAGTTTCCAAAGTGCTAAGAGTATAGGCATGAGCCACAGTGTCCAGTTTAATCAAACAGATTACCACAGTTCTTTTCATAATATTCCTATTCTAAACTTTTTACTGGATTACTTTATAATTTAACGTTATTATATAATTCTTAGAAACTTTATCACTTGGGGTAAAAATTGATGCAAGACTCTGATTCTCCTATACCCCCACAAAGACTCATCACCCTTAGCATAGCATTCCATCCTGAGTCAGGGTCAAAAACAACTCCTTGGCAGAGACTGTTTCTAAACTAATTGCTTCAAAGTAACTTTTTCAGACCCTGATGTCTTCCTGAAAGACTCCCAGTAATGACTGAAACCTTTCCAATCCATTTCAGACTCATTATTCTTTTTTTTTTTTTTTTTTTTTTAGACGGAGCCTCAAGCTATCCCCCTGGGTAGAGTGCCATGGCATCACAGCTCAAAGCAACCTCCAACTCCTGGGTTCAAGCCAGTCTCCTGCCTCTGCCTCCCAAGTAGCTGGGACCACAGGTGCCTGCCACAACGCCCGGCCATTTTTTGGTTGCAGCCATCATTGTTGTTTGGCGGGCCCAGGATGGGGATTCAAACCTGCCACCTTAGGTGTACGTGGCTGGCGCCTTAGCCGACTGAGCCACAGGCGCTGGAGCCAGACTCATTATCCTTATAGAAATTTTGAAATCCTAAAATCTCTGGAAACAAAGTTTATAACTAATTTGGTGGTAAAATCTAACCTGATAAAAAAGCAAAACTTCATCTGAATACTGACATGGGGCTATTTTGACCTTTTATTTATCCCATTTAGTATGGCTATTGATATTTCACATTAGTATCAAGTGCTTGATTACTCTTTATACTTAAGTAAGGCCTTATAATTCACTTCATGAATCTCTCTAGAGAAAGCACCTCTTGAATTCACTTCAACTTCTGCTTTGCTGTTTATCGTGATACTGTGTCCATCAAAACGTACACATTCCAGAACCTAAGGTTTTTTTTACTTCTTTCTCAAAGTCTGTACGCATTCATCCATATCACTTATTTGAGTATTTAGAACTACTATTTACATTTCATACTGGTTAACTTTTCTTGTTGCTTCAAATCTTTTGAGCAAAATTACTCAATTTAATCCTAACACACAGTAACTAAGAACAATTAGATCTCAGTGACAGGCAGATGAACTAGTTCTCAAGAGACACAAGACCTAAATAAAAAATGAGGGAATTATAGTTGAACACAGATATAACACTTTAAAAAAATTAAGTGGTGGCTCACCAGGGGAATCAATAAGAACAAACCACTGCATACCTTATATATTTTTCCAATTACAATAACTTGAGCACTTGCCAATTATTGGGCTAAGCATTTGAAATAGTGGTAGAAAAGCAACATGGTGTCTGTCCTCCTGAGAGGAGAGGGAAGAGAGATCAACAAACGGACAAGTAAAAAAACAAAACAAAAATACCTCATATGGACAAGTACAATTACTGACTGTGGTAAAAAGAATGAAGATAATGAAATGGGATTTTTATACAAGGTGATCAGGAAAAACTCCTTTTAAAATGTGACATATAGAGTGAGTGCTAATGGAAAGATCATTGCAAAGAGAAAGGCATAGTAAGCACCAAAATTCAAAGACGGTAAAGGGCTTGTTGGGTCAAGATCAGGAAGAAACACAGTGTAGTTAGAGCTTAGTGAACAATGGAAAAGAAATAAAGTTGTAAAGTACACAAGAATTGGATTGTCAGGAAATGCCTTTTATTTTTAGCCAGTTAAGGAGAAACTGGGGCCAGAGGTTATTATTTTATAATCTGGCACACGTTTTTTAAAAGATCACTTTGTCTTCTGGAGAATTTGTCCTTCATGGGGAAGGACAAGAAAGGAAACAAGTTAGGAAGCTCCTGGTAGGAGTGTAGACAAGAGATGACTGGCTTTAAAAAGGGTTGTGTCACTAAAACATAGGATTTAAGGGGGGGGGGAAACTTTACTGCCATTTAGTCAAATTTTCTCTATATAATGTTTCTTTATGTAACATAAATAAACACATAATGTTTCCCTTAGAAAAGGTAAGAGTTAATTTGTTCAAGGTTTCATGGCTGGTGCCAGAGAGAGAACTCAAACCTGTCACCAGGTCAATGTTATCACTACTAAACCATGCTACTTCAGACAACAGGGTGCAGGCAAAGGTCTAGAGATCTAGTAACTACTCAAGTACATAATTATCTTACTGTGCAAAGGAATCAGCTAAAATTTACAAGGACAGTGAAATAAATGTCTAATTTGAGCAGGTGATGGTCCAGAGAAAAGTGCACAAAGGTCTGCTGGGGAACAGAAATAGCAAGAGTACTCTCAACTCATACTGCTCAGTGATAAAACTTTTAAGACCATTATCTCTAACTAATAGATAATGCCAATTCATCCTCCACAAAGGTGGATAAGATGTATCAATCACAAGTGCCTTTCAAAGTGGGGCACATCATTCTTGTTAACCAGAAATGTGAAGTGAACAGCTGTAACAGTAGCCCTGCTCACAAAAGGAGCAGCTCTTCAACACCACCTCTGCTCTCCTTCCTTCCCTTCTACTTCTTCACTGCCTATTATCACCACCATCACTTTCATCTAAACAATACAGAAATGTTTTGAATGCTTTTCTGTCCTTAAAAGCTTGTAAAACCTGTGTTACTTCTCTCAGAAGGATAAGGGAAGCTGAGAGGAAGAAAAAAAAAGTACAAGTATAAAAAGGTTAAAACAAAAGAAATTTTACACAATTTTTTCAGCTATCAACCAAACTACATAAACAATAGTAATCTGGATGTTCTGGATGTAAAATATGATCTCAGTATGTTCTCCAATTAAGAACTGCTAGAACATCTGATTAGTTAATTATTTATTATAGGGAGGACTGAAACTGCCTATTAAATTCCTCCCGCTCACTGCTGGATTACCTCATGTGATCCAAGAAGGCAGGAGTTCTACAATGCTTAATCCCTGAAACTACCTGTAGTTAGCCTTTTCACATTATTCTTCCCTAAACTCCTTCACACCCCTTTTCCTCTGGTGTCAATCCTTTTCTCAAACAGTGGTGTTCAGACTCAATACTCTCTTTATTCACAGAACACACAATTTTATTGTATCTAGGGAAATAACTGGTGCAAAATTTCCAAAAAACCGTGCACAGTATAGACTGTAATGTAACCATCTTTCTTACTGCATTCATAATCTGAAACCAATTCCTTGATCAAAACACAGGTTAGCCTAAAAAGTCTTTAAAATTTAGAACTGTCCCATGACTTGAGGTTTATACAAATAGTTGTTTAACAAAGATGGCTACAAATGTTTTTAACTAAACATAATAAAGAAACAGTTTTCTCTCAAAAAGTTAGAAAAAAAATCAATGTAAAGATGTTTTTACAAAGTATCTACTTAAGGCAGACAACACACCAAATTCTCAGATTGAAGAGACTTTTTTTGGAGGGTGGGACAGGGAGAGACAGGGTCTTGCTCTCGCATCCTGGCTAGAATGCAGTAGTGTCTCCATTGCTCACTGGAACCACAAACTTCTGGGCTCAAGCCATCCTCCTGTCTCAGCCTCCCAAGTATGTGCCACCATTCCTGGCTAGTTTTTTTCCTTTTTTCCTTTTTTTTAGTAAAGATGGGGTCTTGCTCTTGCTCACACTGGCTTCAAACTCCTGGTCTCAAGCAATCGTTCCTTCTTGGCCTCCCAAAGCGCTCAGATTACAGGTGTAAGCCACATTATTAAACTTGAAATGGAAAAAATCTATAGCTTCATCGTAGGAAACCTACTAAACATCCCAAAATTGAGTAAGTCAACTATTAAAAGCCTACTAATATTTATTAGAACTTGGACACATATGAATTCTGTCTATAGATGAATAATAAATGTTTAATATTAAAACCAAAAATAAGTCTTAAAAACAATAACCTCTTACTATGACAAAAAGTTGCATGGACTGCCCAAAGAAGACAAATTAACTTAACCTAAACAGATTACATATATTAATATATTTGGAGATAATGTACATGAAAGCACTGCCTCATATTTACCTAGGGTTCCCATTCTTCTCTCTCTCCAAAATATAAAGAGAATAATAAGACATTAAACACTGAAAGCAAGGTATGGAAAAATGAGTAGTACAAGAAAAAAAATATCAGGTAGATAGGAGGAATATTTTAATATAGCCTTTTCATATATCATGTAGGTATCTTTCCTTGATACCACATTAAAACTTGGAAATTGGTCGCAATATGGAATGGGAAACCTTATCAATAACACTTTAGGTTCTCTATTACATTAAAATCCATTCGTCTGGCTAGCACTTTGGAAGAATTTCTTATCCCTACTCAATTTTAATAATATCACACATTGGTCATTTGGAGATTAACAGCTCATAGTCAGGAAGCTCTTCAGATGACATATGTCATTATACATTTTTTTAAAATGTGCACATATCAAGCATTTAAAAAATGCTTATTAATATCACCAATATCAATACAAAAATCTTTTAAATATTGTGAAACTATCAAGAACACAGCAGCTGACAGAGACTTTCTAAAATTCTAATTTCTGCTTAAAAGCTGGAACTTTATCATTGACCATAAGTACTGTCACTATTTTTAGTAAAGGAAAAGGCTCACTGAGAAGATATTAGCCTAATACTGAATAACCATAGTTTGTCAGGCTTTCTCTCAAGTAAAAATGGTGTTTCATGAAAAAAGTGACTGGCTCAGCTTGCAGCTCCATCATCAAATGCTTCCCCCTAGACACAACCATCACACCTCAGTATGCATCCACAGTGTTTTAAGCATACTTCTTTCTCATTTTACAACAGCATATTTTAAAAGATGTGCATAGGGTAAAGATTTAATTTTTTTTTTTTTACTTGTTAATCAAGGGCAGTTTAGTAAAACCTTTTTATAAAAATTAATACAATGGTGCTATTGCAGCATGGTGCTCTAACTTGGTTTATTCTAAAATGCCTTACCTACCATCACTTGCACCAAATGTCAACTGTACCTAATGAAAAAGGCTAAGTATTATTATAAAAATAGTTTTGTACTTGCAGACTTCCTAAAAATGTCTAGGGGATTTCTTGGACCACATTTAAAAATCACTGAGCTAGGCAATTGGTTAAACTGTTCAAAAATCACAAACATTCTTAGTCCCTATTGATATCTTAATGAGAATCTTAAGCAAGGCTTTGGGGAATAAAAGCTTTACAAAACAAAAACCAATACTACATTAGTGTATTCTTTCATATTCTTTCCTGGCATATAAAGCATTTAGGAATAATAGTCCATTTAACCCTCAACAACTCCAAGCAGTATATGCCACCATTCCCACTGAGGAAGCAAGAAGGCTGGAATCCTTCAGAAAGGGAAATAAACATTCTGCCTTTTAAAAAATCATTGTAGTGATAGGATTAGAGAGGATACTATTTTGTTCTTCACACTTTTCCATATTCTAATCATTTTAATAAGAAAATTTACAAAACAAACATTTGGAAACCCAGCTACTCTTACCAATACAAATTCAATGCAGTATCTCAAGTTCAGTAACTTCAAAAGCAGCAGGGAAACACATGTTATATATGTCTCATTCCTATTTCTGTACAGTACAGAATTCAAGATTCCAGAGCGATTCTGGAGTTTTGCTATTGCTGGGAAGCTTATTGTTAATGAACAAATCTTAGAAACAGCAGCTACCAAAAGTGTAGGATAAAACAATACAAGAGTCCACATTCTCACTGCAACTGTAAAACACAGGTAACAAATGGCTGGGGACAAGATACATACCACTTGACACCTAAAAACTATTTATTAAATAAAATTAGCACATTTATTTTACTGGCACCTTCATTTTATTAACTGAGAAATTAGAAAGTCTCCTAATTTAGTATAAAGTAACTTCAAAAAATATATTCCAATGTGAAAAGGATAAATTTTAGAAGGCACAAAATTTTATTTTACCTATCATTTTCCCATTTCCTCTCCAGAAGTTTTCAGCCAAATATTGCTATTGAATAGACAAAGCGTTGTTTTTTTTTTTCCCCTTCCCACTTGGCAAAGAGGAGGAAAACAATAGGCAGAGGTAATCTATCAATGAGGCAATCAATTCACTGTATGTGTGTTTTTTTCTTTTTTTGAGCTTTTTTTTGAGACAGAGCCTCAAGCTGTCCCCCTGGGTAGAGTGCCATGGCATCAAAGCTCACAGCAACCTCCAACTTCTGGGCTCAAGCAATTCTCCTGCCTCCACCTCCCAAGTAGCTGGGACTACAGGCGCCCGCCACAACGCCTGGCTATTTTTTGGTTGCAGCTGTCATTGCTGTCTGATGGGCCCAGGCTGGATTCAAACCTGCCACTTCAGGTGTACGCACCTGGTGCCTTCGCCGCTTGTGCCACAGGTGCTGACCCTGTGTATATGTTCAAAATAGTTATTTAGTGAAATGCTGAATAAGTTATAAGTAAAAAAAGAAGAATGGACTGCTACGCATTTGAGTGCATTCATGCCCCAACTAACCTTTCGGGACATAGGACCTAATTGTAATACAGTTCAGCATTCATTTCCACCCCTCAGTATAAATCACATGTGATATACAGGAATAAAGCTCTCCTTTTCAAAGAATTAAAGATATACGTTTACTAAAATACGTTTAAGAGCAACCACAGAAAAACTCTTGTCAGAAGCTCTGTTATATAATAAGTAGTCCATAAATCAATAAAGTGATCAAAATTACTTAAATGTTTTTAATAGATGCTCCCTTTAACATCTTTATTTAGTCTATCTGCTTAACAGCTAAAAAAAATTCAATCTCCTGTCACTGGAAAAGATCACCTAGCAAGATATTTCATGACATCAGAATTCAGTTTAAATTTAAAAGGTCTCATTAATATGTATGAAGTAGCATAACCCTAAGAGTAAGCTTTAAGAACCAGCTTACTATAAAACTCCAACTCAGAGGATTAAATAATTACTCTTTATAGTTCTCTTATTCTCTAAGATTCTTAATTTAATAGTGAACTTATTTTTAATATTCAAGTAAGTTATATATAATCAAATAATTTTAAGTTGTATAGTGATATTCCAGTCTAATACAGACATTCTATATCATAAAAACCAGATGGAAATTCTGCAATTCATGTTGCAAATATTTTTACTTTAGAGAAGTAATTTAAATATTATTTCAAAACTTGGTATGTTTCCCCTAACTTAGAAGTTTTAAAGCTCCTTGGAAGGAGTCAAAAATTTTGATTCTCTACTAACAGAAAGGGAAAAAAATCTTTGTAAATTGTTACGGCAACAATGAGTTGCTCTGTAGCCTCAATTTGACCAACATTAGGAACAAACACAACAGTTATTAGGAAGTACAGAAAGTACGTGAGACTTCTTTTTGGTGGTGACAGATTTTGAAAAGTGATGTTTTAAAGGTAGCACTAAAATTCTCATAACTCTTCTTTTTTACAGTACAAATTCTTGATGACTAAAGAGACTGGTCTTAAAATCCAGTGCTCAAGTAGGTCTGAACAAAGTACAACAGATTATAAACTAAGTCAGTTTTTATTTCAAGTGGACAAATTCATTTTATTCTTTCTAGCTACTGCTTTCATTGCATTCATGAGATTTATAAAGAATCAGTAAATTAAAGATTTACGTCCTCAAATGGTAATTAGTACCTTTTAATACCACTGCAAATTATCTATGAATAGTGAAAAACATTTACTTTCAGCACAAGGGTAAGCTATGGAACAGCACATTCCTGTTCACACAAATAAAAATTTTGTCCCATGTTAAAATGAATTATTGCATAAGCCAAAATGTCTGTTTCTTAACTTATTCTGAAAGAAATTCAATTTCAAAGGCTAATAGTAAAAACTTCAGCCTGAGCTCCAAGACCATGGGATCCTCAAAAGTGATGTTGGAGAAATCAAGGCATGTACTTAGTTATAACCTTGTCTTAGAAAGCTCTATCTTTACCAAAGTTTTCTATAGAGTAAACATATGACATCATTGCTATAAAAGAAAAAACAGCTTTAGAATAGCTAGTTCATAAATATGCAACTATTCCTAGTACCACTCAAATCTAGACACTGCAAATCAATAACCACCTTCTTTATCAACACAAACATACTCAGGAACACATTATTTCATATCTTTAGGGAAGTGACGCAAATCAGTAAAATCTTGATATGCAATAATATAACTGTCAATTTAAACTATTTTTTTGGGAAAAATGTTATTTTTGTAAATTCTGCCAAATTCTCTGTGTTAGATCCAATTTCACAGATTTCACTTCCTCAATAAATATTTATCAAGTACCTACAAAAAAGGCAAACAAACTTGAACATGAGTTTTTAATTCAGTTCTTAGACTTTGCATTTAAAACATGTATAATTAGTTACTAATTATTACTCTACCACTTCCACCAATCCCAAATTATTATGGAAGATACACTTGAAAAGATCCCCAAATACATGGATCAAGTTTTTTTTTTTTTTTTAATGATTCATCCTTAACTATACCTTACCAGATCCTCCTTACATGGTGGCTCTTACTATGGGGACTCATTTTTCCTTTACATAGCTAAGAGAATATATTGGAATTCTACCATAAAGGATTCTTTTGAGGATAAAACGAAAATCAATTTGTAAAGTAAAAGAGATTCCAAAGCCATGTGGAAATGTATCTTTTTACTATGAGTGGTCACTACCATTAACCCCTAAATTCAAAGGCTAAACATTACATGTGTCCAGGCAAGGTGCTAGAAACTAAGAATCAGTGGAGGAAGAATTGGATTCAGTCGCTGTCCTCATGGTACTTACATTTAATGAGTGTTACATCAACATGCAAGGTACCATGTACAGTGCTTTAATGCATACAAAAGAACAAATACATATTTTGTTGCTGGAGTTTACAATTCAGTGGAACAGACAACAAGTATATATAATGGTAACAGAAGGTAGAAAGTAAGAGAGATGACTTTCAGGGGGTTGTGGTGGGGGAGGAGAAGGTAAGAGGGACACAGCAATCATTTTCATGTCCTATATACCACATTGCTGATTAAGCCAGTTTAGTATTGGGCTCTTCAGTCATACAGTGATACTTGGCACACAACAAACTGGCTCTATGTGCTCCATTGATTTATTAGGGTCTTCCTCAGATAAGGCAGCTTCACAAAACAAGTGAAAACACCTAATGTAGTCCAGAGATTAAAAGCATAGATAGACTCAAATAAGATCATTCAGAGCTCTGAGTTCTTAAAGTTATTTAATCTGGGTATTAGTTTTCTCTCCTAAAACCTGGGGATGAAACTACTCAAGTGGTTCTTACACACAGTTTGGTTAATCCATCTTTTAAAAGTATGATTTAGGAATAACAGTCTCTGCAAAATGTAATTTACAAAAATGTTGTATTTCGTCCTCCAGGTTGTCCACCACAGATAGACTACTGTCCTAAAAGTCAGGAGACCATTAACTGGTTATCTTATCTATTCTAGGCCTCAGTTTCCTCCTCCATAAAAAGACAGGGTGGGACTAGATGATCTAAATAGTCCCTTCCGGCTCTTAAAAAGTCCCATGACTTCACTATGACTCAATAAATACTATTTCAAGAGTCAGCTTTTAAAAATGATATGAACTCTAAGTTAAATGAGTATTTTCCTTTGATTTAAGTTACTTCTAGCTGAGATAAGGGTTTGTTGAACAAGTCCAAACGGCATTCTAATTGCAAAACAGAGAGCTGAAAAATAAATTTACGTGTCAGAAGCTTTAAGTTATAAGCACTCGGTATACATTAGACGCTAACAGCAAAACAGAAATTCTATTAGATGGAATTAACTTTATAAACGAAAAGCACAACCTTCATTTAGCGTCAACTGCTACCCTGTAAAAATGTGATTTCCCGTTAGAAAATACAGCAATACAGAACTGTTTTAATTCATACCAACCCGAAGTTACAGGCTCAGATCTTTTTTCTAAACTATTAAAGAGAGTGGGAGGGGGGACAGGCGAAGGGGAAGCAAACCATTTGCTCTAACGCTCAGGGATCATCTTTTCTCCGAAAGGCATCAGTTTTTCTCAAAAAAACAAAAACCCAAGGACTCGGAGTACTGAGAATAGTTTTAAATAAAATTCATAGCGCTGACAGTTTTAGAATTAAGACACATCGAGATGGCGAAAAAGAGAAGACAAACTTCCTGCATTTTCTCTGCCTGTGTAAGAGAAAGAGGTTTCCTCTTGCTGACGAGGGAAAAGGCCCCTTTAACAGTCCTCCGCACGGTGGCTGCTGCCAGACTAGGTGGAGCTCCCTCCCCTGCCTTCCTTCTGCCACTTCCCGCAACAAATGGAGCAAGCCAGCCCAACCCGGCTTCGAGCAAACTTTTTCCCTGACAGGCTCGAGCCCGCGGGGCGCCGGGAAGTGGTTTCCCCCGAGAGCCGCTCGCCCCGGCTCGGGGCTGGGGAAAGCTAGTCTCCGCAAAGGACAACTTTCTGGTTTCCGCTCTAACTTCCACCCACACCCGAGAGGGAACCAAAGCGAACGGCATGGGGGCTACGGGGCGGGTAGCGAGCCTCGCGGGCGCCGGCGGGGACACACAGGCAGCCGGCGAGGCTGCCGCGGCCGCGGGCCGGAGGGAGCGGGCGTGCGGGAGGGTCCTCGGGCTCTCACTTCCTCCGCCATATTTCAGACATTTGACCCCTTCCGTAGAGCGCGCTGTTCCTCAAGGCGGCGGTTCATCCTCGCCCGCCCGGGAAGCAGCGCGCTCGCCGGCCGCGCGCCGGGCCTCGCGCCACCTGCCGCGCGCCAAGGGGCAGCCGCCGCCCGGGCCCCCGGCCGCCCCGCCCGGCCTGGCCTGGCCCGCGCCGCGCCCCACCCGCTCCCCTCCGCCGGCGCCCGGCCCCCGCCCAGCGCGGCAGCCGCCGCTGCTCCCCTCAGCGGCCACGCACGCACTCCGCGAACCTCTCACGCTGTCACCGGGTCCCCGCAGCCAGCGTCGCCCCGCGGTTCCTCCGGGTGGCTCTTCCCGGCGCCACGGCTATACTGCCCCTGCCGCTGCCGCCGCTCCGGCTGCTTTACACGCCTGACTCTGGGCGAGGTTTGGCGGTGTCGCCTTGACGTCAGGCGTTCGGCCTCGCTCTCGCTTCCGCCCGCGGGTGCGCGGCCCGGGAAGGGGCGGGTCCTAGGGGGCGGGGCTAGGAGGGCGGGGGCGGAGCCGCCGGCCTCGCGCAGGCCTCCGGCGCCGCCCGAAAGCAGGCAGGGCCAGGCGTCAGAGTCCTGGTTTCCGCGGCGCCTGTCCCCAGGCCTCCGCTGCCGGTCTGTCTTGCCTGCGCAGTCTGGCTGGGGGCAGAAACACGTGTCGGCTTTTCCCCACCTGGGCGCGGGACAGTGGACGCCAGGCTGAGAAGCCCTTGGAAACCCCAAACGGGCCTGTTAATGCGAAGTATAACTTGTGATCCAAGCGTAGGAAGGTGGGCGCTGGCGTCGCCCTCCGTACAGGCGAAGCAAGCGAGAAGTAACCGCGAGCTTGAGGTTCCACGCTGAGAGCTCCGGCGAAGGCGCCTGGGCCAGGGCAGCCTCCCGCTCTTGGAACGGCCTTGCTCTTGGATTGACTAGCATTTCTTCTTCTTAAGCTGGGCAAACCCTTTCCATATTGCCCTGCCTAATGGTCCGTACACGTTTGTACCCTGAGCCCAAATCGACACTATTTATGTGAGTAAAATAAATTGCATATGAAAACGCGCGGCTTGGGCGCCTCGGTGGCTTTGCAAGGTCACCCCTAGGTGGGTTTGGATGTGACCTAGAGCACCAGAAAACACATTCTGCTGTTCCAAAGGGGTCTTGTTCCCAAAATGGTAGGAACTTAGGGAACTTGAGTCACACCAGCTAATTTAGAGCTTTTATTGAAGAGGGTTGTGTTTGTTTGGAGTCAGTCTTACTTCGGTGCCCTTGGTAGAGTGCTATAAGGTCACAGCTCACAGCAACCTCAAACTCTTGGGCTCAAGCGATTCTCTTGTTTCAGCCTCCCAAGTAGCTGGGACTACAGGCACCCACCACAACGCCCTGTTAGAGACGAGGTCTCACTCTTGTTCAGGCTGATCTCTAACCTGTGAGCTCGGGCAGTCCACCTGCCTCGGCCTCCTAAGTGCTGGGATTGCCTGCGTGAGCCCCTGTGCCCGGCGAACAGATCTTATAGGCAAAGAGATTCAGAGAAAGCAAAGCTCCGGCAAAAGTGGGGTTGAGGATCATTGAAGAGTTACGTAGTTCGCAGTTTAACTGGGCCCTGTGTAAATTATTCTTGAAATACATCTTTGCAAACTTTTGATAAATTTGGAAGATAACTAACAAGTGAATAAATAAGCATTGGTAATAATTATCTTTACGGTTTCCTGTGTCTAGGTGTTTTGCAATTTAGGTTAATTGAATGTTTTTCCTATTTAGATAATTTCTGTTTCCTTAGACAGCCTTTTTTCAAATTTATTTATATATTTTTAGATTGACCAATAAAATTCTATGTGTGTATGATGTACAACATGATATTTTGAAGTAATATGTATATATAGATAGTAAAATATATATACTTTATGTGTGTGTACATACATATACACACACACCGTGGAATGTATTAAATCCACATGGTTAAATCTAGCTAACTAACATATGCATTACCAACACAAATCATTTTTGTGATGAGAACACTTTAACATTCACGCTTTTAGAAAACTCTTTCCAAATGAAATTTTCAAAGGCAAGTTTCAGAGCAGTCTGAATTGTTATAAATTATGAATAAATAATGGCAAATAAATTTGACTTCACTAACTTTTCAATTATTGCATGAAAATGTGAGAAGTATATGAAAGCCTGAACTCGGTTGGAGCTTGTGGATGCCGTGTAATGTGTTATCTAGGAATACTGTGTTTTTTTCTTTTCCTTCAAAAAACTTTCTTTGGCCTTTGAGCAATCGATTTTTTTTTTTCAGGAAAAAATCAGTTTTAGAAGACTGAAGCTAGAATCAAGTATTTATTTTTTTGAGACAGAGTCTTACACTGTCGATGTGGGTAGGGTGCCATGATGTCATAGCTCACAGCAACCTCAAACTCTTGAGTTCAAGAGATCCTCAGCCTCCCCAGTAGCTGGACTACTGGTGCCAGCCATAACACCTGGCTAGTTTTTTTCTGTTTAGTAGAGATGGCGATTTGCACTTGCTCAGGCTGGTCTCAAATTCCTGAGCTCAAGGGATCCTCTTGCCTTGGCCTCCCAGATTGCTGGGATTACAGGCATGAGCCACTGTGCCTGGGCTGAAGCTAGAATCTTTAGAGTTTGAGAGAATTTGTAAAATAATTTACTTAAAATAAATGAATAAGCTGTTTTGAATGGTTTATTTAAAATAAATAATTTTCTTCTATTACACCAGAAATCATTGCACTCGTATTATATGGTTACCGGTGAGCAGAGAATACTATGATCCACAGCTCTTCGCTCTGAATTCACTTTTGATTTTGAGCCTTTTGTTTCTATTTTCTTTTCTTTTCTTCTTAATTGATGGCAATTCATTGAGGGTGTTTCTATTTTCCTGACATCTGCACCAGTATATTCTACTAGCAACCTAACTGGTCCTGTGTGCAAACTGAACTCAACATCTTTGTCACCAAACCAGTTTCTTTTCCTTTTCCTTTGTTAATTGTATCATCGTCTTTTAAATTACCTAGTCTTCAAGCTGACACTCCTCTCTCTGCCTTTCCTTTTCCCTAACGCACCAACTGGCACATCTATCAGATAGTAATTTGACTATCTTTCATTGTTTCCTCTTTTTCATTTCTACTAAGATAGTACTTAGTGATTGTTACCTGCCAGTTTAGGCTGACACAACTTCTCACATCCTGGACCTCTGCAGCCTAGTGGACCTTTTCAGTCTGTTCCTGCCCTGGTCTATTCTACACATTGTTACTGGATGAATTACCATGAAGCATATGCAGCAAGTCACTCCCTTCCTCAAAGAGCCTCAGTTACTCCCCTGTTCTACCAAAATAAAGTTAAGATCCTTGTGTCTCACTTTTCCCTTTCCCTTAAAACTGCTTTACATTCAGAGTAGACTGTTTATCTTGCCAATATAAATTGTTTCTCTACCTCTTGGTTTTGCATAGACAAGTGATCCTCTGCCTAAAATGCCTCTTCCCACCCCATCTTGTTCTGTAAATACCTTGCCTATTACTCAAGGCTTATCTACTTTAAGAAAGAACATCTTTCCTGATACGAGTAACCTAATGTGGCCTCTTTTCTATTGAATCCCTATAATACCTTATTGTTCCTTCCCTTTGTTACTTATGTTAGACCTTCCTACTAGAATGGGGGTTTTCAGGTTTTTTCTGTCAAGGGGCCATACTGTAAATATTTTAAGTTTTATGGGTCAGATAGATGGTCTTTGTTGCAGCTGTTCAGCTCTGTAACCCTCAACTCTGCAATGGTAGCGCAAAAACAGCCATAGATGCATGAAGAATGAACCTGACTATATTCTAATAAAACTGTTTATGGACACTCAAATTTGAATTTTATATAGTTTTTTGTATGTCACAAAATATTATTTTCTTTTAACCATTTAAAAATGTGAACATAATTCTTACTTTATGGCTGCATAAAAAAAGGTGGTAGCCTGGATTTGGCCAGCAAGGCCATAGTTTCCCAAGCCCTGTAGTCAGGGCCAGCTTCTTGGGCATGTGACCATGTACTAATCTAGGCCCATGATGGATTTAATGCTCTAATATCACTATTCTGATTTTTTTTTTTTTTGCAGTTTTTTGGCTGGGGCTGGGTTCAAACCCCCCACCTCCAGCATATGGGGCTGGCACCCTACTCCTTTGAGCCACAGGTGCCGCCTCAGTATCTGATGTTTTAAATAATTTTTGAACAAGAAACTTGCCTTTTCACTTTGTACTAGGTCCCTAAAATTAGTAAAAGATAAAATCCAGATCAAGAAGCATATTTCCTTTCCTTCTTTCCTTTCTTTTTCTTTTCTTCTTTTTTTTTTTTTTTGTAGAGACAAGAGTTTCACTTTGTTGCCCTCGGTAGAGTGCCGTGGCAGCATCACACAGCTCACAGCAACCTCCAACTCCTGGGCTTAAGCAATTCTCTTGCCTCAGCCTCCTGAGTAGCTGGGACTACAGGTGCCACCACAATGCCCAGCTATTTTTTGGTTGCAGTTTGGTTGGGGCTGAGCTTGAACCCACCACCCTCACTACATGGGGCCAGCCACCTACTCACTGAGCCACAGGCGCCGCCCTCTTTTTTTTTTTTTTTTTTTTTAAGACAGGATCTCACTCTAATGCCCAGGTTAGAGTGCAGTGGGATTATCACAGCTCATTGTAACCTCAAAGTCCTGGGGCTCAAGCAATCCTCTTGCCTCAGCTTCCTAAGTAGCTTGGGACTACAGGCATGTACCACCATGCTCAGACAATTTTTCTATTTTTTGGTAGAGATAGGGATCTCACTTGTTGCTCAGGTTGGCCTTGAACTCCGAAACTCAAGTGATCCTTTTGCCTTAACCTCCCAAAATGCTAGGATGGCAGGCATGAGCCACTGCACCTCCTCCAGGGTGTATATTTCTTATGTTTGTCTCTGTTAGCACCAATTAAGAGTGGTTGTCGATAACATTAATATTCATTAACCTTAAATATTATTGTATTATTTCACTTACAAATGAATGATACTGAATTTGACCCTTTCAAGGTACTTTCTTACTGGCGTTCCCTCTGTTGTGGGTGTGTATGCACGTATGTATGTGAATATATGTCTATGAGTATAGTGTGTGGCATATAAACACAGTTCCTTATCTTTGCAACACCATTTGTTGCTGGAGTTGGGGATTGAGGAGGATAGAAAGGCCGCTTGTTGGGGGTGGTGCCTGTGGCTCAATGGGTAGGGTGCTGGCCCCATATACCAAGGGTGGCGGCTTCAAACCCGGCCCCAGCCAAGCTGTAACAAAAAAATAGCCGGGTGTTGTGGCGGGCACTTGTAGTCCCAGCTACTCTGGAGGCTGTGGCAAGAGAATTGCCTAAGCCCCAGGAGTTGGAGGTTGCTGTGAGCTGTGAGCTATGAGCTGTAATGCTACAGCACTCTACCGGGGGTGATAGAGTGAGACTCTGTCTCTACAAAAAAAAAAAAAGAAGAAAGGCCTCTTGTTGGGTGCAAAAGAGAAAAAACCTTGGCTTAAATTTCTAGGCAGTTTCATTCTGTCTTTTTGGTCAAATATTGTATTCTAGTCTCTAAGTACTTATTTTATAAATTTCACTGCTTAATCACATAGGAGACCAGGTAAGAGTATATTGGACTACTGCTATTGCGGAAAAACAACTTAGAACTTAACATTCTCCTACGGTAGTTTGTATTACTAATATTGCTGTTTTGGAGAAAACATGTACTTATATATAAGAAAAATGAAGTAGCTTGGCATGTTTCTACTCTGTGTTATAACTATAATTGCTTATTTGTCTCAAGATACATTTCAAATTCTGTCTGTACTCTATTTCAGCACTTGTGGGCTTGACCACCAAATCTGCTTACACCACATTAAATCTAACAGTTGTATAATTTTGTCATTGCTAATGTCTGTGATGTAAGGAACAGATTACATTTAAATTTGCCCCTTCTCAAGACTTAGCTGAGAAAAACCATAAAAGTGAAATTTCCAGAGCTACCATGTAAATGAGTTAAATGCAAAAAACCATTGGAAACAGCAACTTCATAAAATAATCCCATCATAAAATTTTCAAAAGAAATTTAAATTATGAAAAACTTTTAAAGCCATGTATAAGTACTTCCAGAATCTGGGCTGTCGCGCGGTCCCCAAATTTAAATAGCTCACATGCCAAATGCATGCAGGAATCAGACACACCCTGTGACTCCATCATTAAGATAGTGTTTAGTTTCTCGTCCCCCAAGTTCTATGTGAATCACATGCCTCAATAAGAACTACCAAATTCCAAGAGGTAAGTCTTAATGGCCCTTTATACAGACAGTAAAATTTGTATTTTGTGTTTATCTAAGTCTTAGTCATTCTTAAAGACCTAGGGGTCTCTCCCTTTTCTGAATTCCCCTAATAATGGTTTGTAGCTGCAGTTTGGAACTTATCAAATATTAAGTAAGTAAATATTTAAATTGCTTTTGTCTTCTCTCAATTCTCAGGTCCTCAAGACCTGAAACCGTATCTTACACTTCTTTGTACTTACCGTACTGCTTGGTATTATGTATTGGAATTAAAAAGTAGTTTGAAGGGATCTCGCTAACTTGGGTTAGATTCTCCAAACTGATTAAAATGGATCTGTGACCTTGGGCAGTTGTTTAACCTTTCCAGGTTTGTTTTTTAATCTTTAAAATGAGCATAACAACATTTATAATGTAGGGCTTTAAAAAACATTTTAAATAGGGGATCAGGTATAAAAATGGAAGTATTACCATGAAATGGTTAAGTAGCCCAGCTTTGGAGTCAGACTACAGGTGTCCAAATACAAGTTTTACACAACCTGAGGCGTTTACTTTCATATTTGGGTTTTCTCATTTGTAAAATAAGTATAATACCTATGTTGTGGGGCACTCTGAGGATTAAATGAATTCTCAACACAAATGGAATAGCGCTCACCACAAAGCAAGCATGCTATGACTGCGAGTTGTCATCACCTAACAGATTCTATGTGTGTGTTGGTTCCTGCTATATCCTCTGGCATAATAGTACTTTGTGCCCACACAGTAAAAATTCAATAAATGTTTATTAAACTTTCACTTTGCTTTGCTTATGACTGTTCTCAGTTAAGAATTGGTTATGTTCTAAAGTAAGGATTGGTTGGGTTTATGTCATAATTTATAGCTTAGAAATATTATGTGGTGGAAACAGTGCTATAAAGTTTACAGTACAGGGACATTAAAATATGAATGGATTATTAGGAAGCTTGAAACAAGTCTATTTTAATCCATAAGTACTAAGACATTGTTCTGAAAGGACTATTTCAGTTACTACTGAGCAGCATTTGTGAGCTGTTCCCTTAGTGTTCACAGCATCTCATTCTCACGTTCTCTGTGGCCACTCCTTCTCAATTTCTCTTTGGCCCACTTCTTCCTCCTCCTGACCTTTAAGAGTTAGAGTCTTTCAGAGCTTGATTTGGGATCCTTTTCTTGTAGGCTTTCTCCTGGGCAGTTTCATATCCTTCCCATGACTTTGCATGCCATCTAAATGCCAGTGACTCATACAGCTCATTTGCAGTTCAAACTTCTCTGCTGAGCTCCAGATGCAGAGAGCCACCTGCTTCTGGCAAGCTTTCCCTGGTTGACCTCAAGCCTGCTCTTCCCCCAGACATCCTCATATTCATAAGTGGCATCAGCTCCCTAAAACAGAAATCTGACACTTCCCTCTACTCCAGCCCACGTAACAGAATCTTCATCAAATCCTATTGATTCTACCTCCAAGTCCCTCAGATCTGACAACGCTTCCATTTATGTTTATTGGCTTATGTCCTTTTACTTTGTTTCTCTCCATATATATTTTCTAAGTAGTAGTGTTAATTTTTAAAAATGTTTTATTATGGAAAATTTCAGACATACATAAGTACAACAGTTTAATGAACCCCCATGTCTCCATAACCCTGTCACAACAGTTCACTCATTTTGCTAATTTTACTTCATTTACTCTCCCCCAACCTCATTGGAGTAGTTTAAGGAAAATCCAAGACATCATTGCATTTCACCTATAAATAATTCACTATACCTCTCCCATAGATAACATTTATAACCACAATGCTATTATCACATCTGACAAAATTGAAGATGATTCCTTAACACAATCCAATACTCAGTCTATATTTAAAATTTCCTGATTATATAAAAAATGGCTTTTTACTATTGGCTCATTCAAGTCATGATCCATACAAGTCCAAACATTACATTTATTTGTTGTGGCTCTTAAATTTCTTTAAATATCTAATAGTTTCTTCTCCCTTTGTGTTTTTCTTTTGTGATGTGTCTTTCCTTATTTTTCAGCTTTTGTGTGAACGGCACCATTTTAATACTTTCCTAAGCCTTTTGTGGCAAAAATCTTAAGGTTTTTACATTACACATCTTTATAAATATAAGACTAAGAAAGTATTTCTCTTATACACATGTATTTTATATTATATGAAGGAAACATGGATGATGTATTAAAAATTATTCTTCATTCAGGCCAGGTGTGGTGGCTCACACCTGTAATCCCAGCCAATCTGGAAGGTTGAGGCAGGTAGACTGCTTGAGCTCAGGAGTTGGAGACCAGCTTGAGCAAGAGAGAGAGACCCTGTCTTTACTAAAAATAGAAAAATTAGCTGGGCGTGGTGGCATATGCCTATAGTCCCAGTTATTGGGTAGGCTGAGGCAAGAGGATTGCTTGAACCCAGGAGTTTGAGCTCTAATAAAGTTCCATAGGGAATTCTATCGAGGACTGCAGAGTCTCAAAACAGCAACTAAAAATGAAAAAAACAAACAAACAAACAAAAAAAAAAACAACACCCCAAACTATTCTTCATTCATCCCCAAATCCAGAGGAGAAGTGCAGTTAGTTATTAAGCCATTTCTATATACTAGGAATTTATCTCATTTGATCCTTTCAAAAACACTTCATGTTGGGTATTTTCATCCTCATTTTCAGATTAGGAAGCAGGTTGAAGAAGACTATGTTAGAAATATGAGGCTATCTTGTCACCCTGAAGCCCCTTTCTGAGAGCTTCATGGTCTTTGCTTTGTATCTGGTGTGGTATCATAGTAATGAAGAGTATAATGAAATATGGCTTAAACAGGGGTGAGAAAAACTATGCAAGGACAAGTCTGGTAGTTACTTTACTAGATTAAAAAAAGAAAAAACAGAAAAGGTCCTACTTGGGTGTGTGTCAGGGAGTAGGCTATTTTGGCTTAAGCTGAATATATTTAGGAAAACAATTACTCAGTAGCAGTCTAATAAAAGTGTAACCAAGTTTAACAGGGGTGGAAGCAGACTTCTAATGGCGTGTATTTTTTGGTGCTATGCTCTAGCTGATTTTGTCCATTTCTTCTTTCTCTTTAAAATTACATCTTCTTGCCTTTTTTAAGACTGACTGTAACATCGCTAATGTGTTTATACATTTCCTTTCTGCTTCACAGTAGACCTCAGAACCACAGGTTTTTTTTCTTTAGGATCCCTTTCCCCTCAAACTATCTCTATCTAAATAGAGGCTTGTCACGTCCTTACTGCTTAAAAAAGCATGTCAAAAGGCCATGTTAACCAAGGAGGGAAGTTATGTTTAAAATATATTTGGCCTGAAAAATTCTGTCTGGTTTGCCAGTCTGCCTGCATGTACCTACCTCACCCATGCCCTGAGCCACCCAGCCTCTTCCTGTTGCTCTTCATTGTACTAAAGCTTAAGAAGACATATAAGCATCTCCCTAGATGTTTGCACAATTGAAGTCGCTTCATGAATGGAGATATCCACAAAAAAACAAAAGCAAAGAATAACTGGTTAATAGCAAAGAGAAGAAAGGAATTTAAAATGCTGTAGTTAATGGATATATACCAAACACAACTGAAAGCAGGTCTGGAACAAATATTTGCATCCCTACGTTTATAGCAGCACTACACACCTACAGCCAAAAGGCGGAAACAGCCCAAGTGCTAACAGACAAATAAATGGATGAACAAAAAATGGCATATAAGCAGGGGAATACAGCTGTCCTTTCATATCCAGGATCCCAGCAGACACCAAAATCCAGGGACACTCAAGTCCCTTATATAAATTCAGGTTTGTGAAGTTTGCTGGAAAGAACAAAGGGATTGGAATAATTATAAAATATTCTGTTGGCTGGGTGCCATGGCTCATGCTTATAATCCCAGCACTTTGGGATATTGGGCCAATAATTCTAGATCAGCCTGGGCAATATAGCAAGGCTCTGTCTCTACTCACTGCCCCCCCCCCCCAAAATAAGTCAGGTGTTGTGGACACATGTATAGTCCTAGCTACTCAGGAGGCTGAGGTGGGATAATTGCTTGAGTTCTAGAGTTGGAGATTACTGTGAGCTCTGATGATACCTTTGCACTCTAGCCTGGGTGACACAGGGAGACTCTGTATCTTTTTAAAAATTCCTTTATGTTTCAGAAATGAAATTTTCAGCTGCTTTCTTTCAATTGTTTGAGAACAAATAGCAGAGAAAAAAACATTGATTTTGAATCTTTAATTTCTTATGGTAGTATTTACTATGTAATCTACTAGATATTATCCAAGTCTCAACCCTAGAAAATCACTCTAGCCTAGATGATGCTTTTTAGAAAGCAGGCAGGCTTTAGAGAAACAAACTAATATATGAATTATAGGTATCTCTGAAGGAGAAGAAAAAAGAGTTAAAAGTATTAGAAATCTTTTTGAAGGGATTATTGAGGAAACCTTGCCCAGCATCTCCAGACAACATGACACCCAGATACAAGACGGTCACCAAATACCAGGAAAATCTGCAGCAACGAGGCCATCTCTGAGACACATGGTAATAAACCTGGCCAAAGTCAAAATGAAAGAAAAAAAATTCTATAAGCAGCTGGACATAAGCAACAACTAACCTACAAGGGCAAACCCCTTCACCAGGTTAGCAGCAGACTTCTCAGTGGAAACCATTCAAGCCAGAAGGGAGTGAACTTTCATCTTAGATCTTCTTAAATAGAATAACTGGAAGCTTAATATTTTATATCCTATAAAACTAAATTTCACAATTGATGGAGAAATTAAGACTTTTCCGGACAAACAAACATTGAGGGAATTTATCACGACCAGACCTGCCCTGCAGGAAATACTTAGAACTGCTAAATACATGAATCAGCACATAGACCCATCGGTAAAATCACCCAGCATAGCCAAAGCTCACAACTCTGTAAAATAATAATACAAGAAGAAAAAGCCACAGAGTACTACCTACTACCACTTATGATGAACAGGACAGCATCACACATGTCAATTATATCTCTTAATGTTAATGGCATAAATATGTCACTCAAAAGATATACGCTAGCTGGATGATTGAAAAAACATAAGCCAAGCCTCTATCTGCTGTCTTCAGAGACACATCTAAACCACAAGGATATAAGTAGGCTCAAAATGAAAGAATGGGAAAAAAAAATTCCATGCAAATGGAAACCAAAAGAGAGCAGGCTAGCAATTCTCATATTTGGTCAAAATTGACTTTAAATCAACAATGGTAAAGAAAAACAAAGATGGTCATTACATAATGGTAAAGGGAGCAATTTAACAAGAAGACATAACAATCCTAAATATTTATGCACCTAACACAGAAGCTCCCAGATAAGTAGAACAGATTCTACTAGAGTTAAGCAAGAAAATAAATAATAGCGTCATAATTGCTGGGAACTTTAATGTCCCAGTATCAGATCTGGACAGATCATCGAAGCGGAAAATAAATAAGCATAGGACTTAAATGGGAACCTAGAAAAAAAAATAGACCTAACAGATATTTATGGAACATTCTACTCCAAATCTACTGAATATATATTCCTGTGGGACGTTCTCCAGGACTGATCATATCTTAGGCCACAAAATATGTCTCAACAAATATTAAGAGAATCAAAATCATACCTTGTATATTCTCAGACCATAGTGGATTAAAACTGGAAATCAATTCTAACATCAACACTAAATTCTACACAAAGTCATGGAAATTAAACAACCTGCTACTGAATGATTATTGGGTCAATGAAATTAAGATGGAAATCAAAAGAGTATTTGACCTGATTGACAAAGCAGACATGAGATATCAGTATCTTTAGAACACAGAAAAAACATACCTAAGGGGAAAATTCATAGCCTTTAAGGCCTGCATCCAAAAAGTTCACAAATTAACAACCTAATATTGCATCTCAAGGAACTAGAAAAGGGAGAACAAGCCAAGTCCAAAGCCAGCAGAAGAAAACAAATAACAAAGGTCAGAAGGGAACCAAATGAAATGGTGAATCTAAAAAAAAAAAAAAAAACCAAAAACTAAGTGCAGTAAAACAAAATGTTTGTTTTTGAAAAGGTATACAAGATTGATAGACCTCTTGATAGATTAACCATAGTAGAAGAGAAAGGACCCAAATAAGGTCAATTATAAATGAAAAGGAAACTATTACAATTTATGACACAGAAATGAAAAACATCATTTGTGAATACTACAGAAATTTCCATGTACATAAACTAGAAAATGTAGAGGAAATGGAAAAATTCCTAGAGACACACAACCTTCGAAGACTCAGTCAGGAAGAAACAGAACTCCTGAACAGACCAGTAACAGTCAGTGAGATTCAAAAGTCTTCTAACAACAACAACAACCAGACCAGATTCATAGCTGAATTCCACCAGAAATCCTCCCTAACTCATTCTATGAGGGCAGTATCAGATAGATATCAAAGCCAGGTAATTATTCTATTTCTTATGAATATTGATGCAAAAGTTCTCTATAAAATACTGGCAAACTGAATTCAATAGCACATCAAAAACATAATCCAGGCTTGGTGCCTGTAGCTCAGTGGGTAGGATGTCAGCCACTTACACTGAGGCTGGCAGGTTTACGCTGGCCTGGGCCTGCTAAACAACAATAAAAACTCCAACCAAAATATAGCCAGGCGTTGTGGCAGGTAACTGTAGTTTCAGCTACTTGGGAGGCCAAGGCAAGAGAATCGCTTAAGCCCACGAGTTTGAGGATGCTATAAGCTGTGATGCCACAGCACTCTGCCCAGGGTGACATAGTGAGACTCCGTCTCAAAAAAACAAAAAAACTCCATCATCCAGCATCACCAAGTAGGCTTCACCAGGGATGCAAGGATAGTTCAACATAAGTAGATAAATAAATGTGATTCACCATGTAGACAGAAACAAAAACAAAGACCATATGATCAACTCAAAAGATATAAGAAAAGTATTTGACAAGATCCAGTACCTTTTCATGATAAAAATCCTCAACAAACTGGGCATATAAGGAACGTATCTCAAAATCATAAAGACCATATATGACAAACCCACAGCCAACATCATACTAAATGGGAAAAAGTTGAAAGCATTCCCAATAAGGACTGAGACAAGACAAGGATGCCCACTGTACCACTTACTTTCAACATGTACTATGGGAAGTCCTGGCCGGAGCAATCAGGTGAGAGAAAAAAATAAAGGATTTCCAAATAGAGAAGGAGGAAGTCGAACTATTGCTTTTTGCTGATGATATGATCTTCTATCTAGAAAACCCCAAAGATTCCACTAAGAGTCTCCCAGAATTAATAAATAAATTCAAAAAAGTTTCGGAATATAAAATCAATGTATACAAATCAGTAACATTTCTATCTACCAATAACAGTTGAACTGAGAGTCCGGTTAGAGACTCAGTAGTGTTCACAATAGCTACAAAGAAAATAAGATACCTGGGAGTATACTTAACCAAGAAGGTGAAATATCACTGCAAGGAGAACTATGAAACACTGAGGAAAGAAATTGTGATGACTGAAAGAAATAGAACAATATAACATGCTGATATATTTTTGGTAGAATCAACATTGTTAAAATGTCCATACTACCCAAAGTGATTTACAGATTCAATGCAATCCCCATCAAAATACCAATGTCATATTTTATAAGTCTAGAAAAAAATAATACTATGCTTTGTTTGGAACCAGAAAAGAGCCCAAATAGCCAAAGTAATCCCAAAGAAAAAAATAAAATTAATTTGGAGGCATCACATTACCAGACTTCCATCTATACTATAATACAAGGCTATCGTAACCAAACAGCATAGTAGTGGCAGAGAAATAGAGACAGAGACCAAAGGAAAATAATAGAAAACCCAGATATAAGACCATCTACTTGTAGCCAGCTGATCTTTGACTATACAGACAATGCACTGGGGAAAAGGAACCTTATTCACACACTGGGGAAAAGGAACCTTATTCAATAAATGATGCAGGGAAAATCGAATAGCCACATGCAGAATGAAACATGACCCCTGTCTCTTACCATTTACAAAAATTAATTCAAGATGATTAAAAGTTTGAAATGTAATGTTATGAAACCATACAAATTCTAGGAAAAAACTCTTCTAGTCATTGATTTAGGCAAATAACTTATGACTAAGACCCCAATTACAGCAGCAACAAAAACAAATACATGAGACTTGATTAAATTAAAAACTTTCTGACCAGCTAAGGAACTAATGAACAGAGCAAATAAATGACCTACAGAGGCCAGGTGCAGTGGCTCAGTCTGGGATCCCAGCACCCAGGAGGCCAAGGCGGGTGGATCACTTGAGCTTAAGAGCAGCCTGAGCAAGAGTGAGAGACCCTGTCTCTACTAAAGATAGAAAAACTATTTTCTATTAGTTTTCTATTAGCTGGGCATCATGGCCTATAGTCCCAGCTAGAGGATTGCTTCAGCCCAAGAGTTCAAGGTTGGTGTGAGCTATGATGACACCATGGCACTCTACCAGGGCAATAGAATGAGACTCTGTTTCAAAAACAAACAAACAAAAACCTAAAGAGTGGAAGAAAATAATTACAATCTACACTTCTGATAAAGGGCTAATAATTAGAATTTACAAAGAGCTCAAACAGATCGGAAAGAAAAACATTAATAACCTCATTAGAAAGTGAGCAAATGACACGAAGAGAAGCTTTTCAAAAGAAGATAGATGGCCAAAAAACTTGAAACGATGCTCAGTGTCAATAATCATCAGGGAAATGCAGATTAAAACCACAATCAAATATCACCTGACTCCTGCTGTAATAGAATGGCTTTTATTAAAACTGACAACAATAGGTGCTGGCATGGATGCAGAGAAAGGACACTTCTGCACTGCCAGTGGACTGCAAATCAGTACAATCCCTATGGAAAACAGTATGGAGATTCCTCAAAGAACCCAAAGTAGACCTACCATTTGATCCAGGAATCCTACTACTAGGTATCTACTCCCCCCAAAAGAAGTCATTTCATCAAAAAGATACCTGCGCTGGAATGTTTATTGTAGCGCAATTCATAGTTGCAAAGATAAGGAGCCAACCCAAGTGCCCATCAGTTCCTGAGTGGATCATATGGATGATGGAGCACGATTCAGCCACAGAGGGTGAAGTGATGCCTTCTGCAGCAAAGTGGTAGGAGCTGGAGACCATACCTAAGTGAGGTATCTCAAGAATGGAAAAACAAACACCACACGTATTGTCTAATAAAATGGAACTAACTGATGGGCACATAAATAGAAATCAAGCAGGGGAGAGGGGAATAGAGGAAGGGCAAAAACCAACCTAATGGGGACAATGAACACTACTTGGGTGCTGGGCACACTTAACAGCCCTGACTCAAGACGTGTAGCAGAAACATCTGTACCACCATAATAGTTTGAAATAAATGAAAAAATAAAGCGGGCAGCGCCGGTAGCTCAAAGGAGTACATGCCAACCCCATATGCTGGCGGTGGCAGGTTCAACTCAGCCCTGGCCCAAAATTGCAAAAAAACAAAACCAAAAATAAATAATGAAATAAAAAGAAAGCCAGCTGAGTGTGTATTTGCTGACTTGAATAGTTATAGAACAATAATAATGAAGTGTCTCAATTTTACACTCAGAAGTATGATTCTTTTGTGAATCATTTTGGTGCATGTGAGAGAGAAACCATGGCAAGAAGTACAGAGTTTCTGCTTTTCAAAAGAGGAAACATGAATAATACGGGGGAGGCAGTGTGCCAAGTCTCTTACAGACCAAACCTCCAACCTTCAAGGGTGCCATTGTCATCACTTCAAACCACAGCCTCCAAACTGGAACTTCTGCCGCTTGTTACTGTCACTGGAGCTAGTGTCACTTTTGGAGCTGCTGCACGTTCTGAAGTCACCCTTTGGAACTCTACCACTGATGGACTGTGGCGGTGGCTCCAACCTTTACTCTGCCCAGGGAAAGGAGCTGCTGCTTAGAGGGTGTGAAACTGAGCAGCCACATTGAGAGCCCTACTGCCAGAAATATCCCTTCTCCCCCGAAATTATCACTGTCAAAGCCATTCCTAGTTTAGAAAACAAAAGTGCCATTGTCTTCAGAAACCAGGTTCCAGTGCACAGACGCTACCTGAGAGTACGAAGCAGGCATTAGCTCTCTCATTAGCACAGATTAGTCCATCAAATAAGCTAGTTGTCTCCTGGAAGGTCTGAGAAATTATGCCAGAGAAGACGAACTTGACAAGTGAGTGTCACTGGTGTTCAGGGAGGGCCCAGTGAGCAGGTCTGGGCACAGGCCCTGACACCTGGTGGTGATGGGGCAGACTGTGGACTCTGGACAGACAGAGCCTCAGTCACAGACCTGGAGTATTTGGTTGTAAGAAACAGATACCAACTTGAGCTTCCTTAAGCAGATGGGGAATGTATTAGGATACAGAGGGGCCTCAGGGAATGATGGAATTATGGACTCACCAGGCCTCAGGAGGCAAGGGCCAAGGAGAGTCCTGGGCTGCAGCAGTGCTTATGGAGACCCTGACTTGTAGCCACCCCGTGGCCTGACTTAACTCTGGCTCTAGGGTTGGTCAGACTTCAGGTGAGGATGAGAATGCCACTCGGGGTAGGCCAATGTTCCCTGTCAGCCGACTCAGCTGTGCTATGTGTGAGCAGGTGCAGAGAGGTCCCAAGGGCAGGACACACAACAGAAACAGGAACCCTCTCTGTGGGCAGACCAAACAGTTTCGGAGAAGAGGGTTTGGGGTGATACTACCTTAGATATCCACCACACACCTTATTGTGCCATCAGGGAAATTGCTTAGATGCAGCCTAGCACAGTGATGAGGAGTGCGTACTTGGAGCTGGGTTGCCTGAACTCAAACTCCAGCTCTGCCACTTGCTGGCAGCTTGCTTAGGTATTCTGTGTGCCTGTTTGCTCCCCTCCAGAACGGCAACAGTAACAGTACTTACTACCTGAGCGCATTAGGACTGGATGGATTAATATCAGCAAGGAGCTTAAAATGGGGCCCTTGATAAACTTCTCTTACTATCTAGTCTATGGGGCATCATAATATTTACTGAAATCACCAAATGGGCCAACTGCATATCAAAGATACCCAGTGGGGCTCTTTTAACGTGCAGTTTTGTAAAAGACTGAAAAGAGCAACGAGATAAACACTTTGTTGTGAAATACCTATTTCGCTTAACTTAGGCCTGAATATAAATGCAGCAAGTTAAAAGATATATGGATATACAACTATTCAGAAAGAAGTAAGAAAAAAGAAAAATAATATGGATGTAGCACTAAAAGCAGAAGCCACAAAAGAAAAAATTGATACATTTGGTTTCATCAAAATTAAAAACTTGCCCTTCAAAAGGTGCAATTAAGAGAATGAAAAGCCAAGCCACAAACTAGGAGAAAATATTTGCAAATTATCTATCTGATAAAGGACTTGTACCCAGAAAAGACCATTTTATAACTCACTAATAAGACAAACTACCTAATTGAAAAAATGAGAGGAAGATTTGAAAGACATTTCACTAAAACGACTACATGGCTATGAACACTGTTTATGGCTCTAGCTAATCCCATTCCTGTTTGATACTGGACAGATCCAAGAAATACTGGAGTGCTGATTTCTACAGCTGCCTGTGAAGACTCAGGAATTTCTCTTCTCTGTCCTCAAGGAGATGAAGTACTGCCCTATCCTTGGCAGGAAGAAAACAACTTTCAGGTTGACTGCCACATCAAAAAGCCTTCTCCTCTTACCAAAAAAAAAAAAAAATCATTTACTTTATAGTCATTTCCTGTGTCAAACTTTCAAATGTTCTCCTTGACTGCAGCCATCAGGGTTTTTGTTGTTTGTTAATGTTATGGCAACATGTTAACATGAGGTATCCGGGGACTAGCATTTATTCACTTATATATTCCTCCATGCATCCATGTATGCACGCATCCATCCATCATTTACACATTCAGCAGTGATTTCTCAGGGGCCAGCTATGTACCAGACATCATGTTAGGTGCTAAGAATAGTACAATAAAGTAAGAAAGGCAGGATCTCTATTTTCATGGAGCTTAAAGTTGTTTGAGAATAACAGAAAAAGGCCAGCAGTGAGGACACATTTTTCTACATCTCAGGATTTCTTGCGCTGGGCTCCTCTGCTGGCTGCACTGGTGCCCTCGCTAGCAACATAGTAACCATATGGTAACTCTGCTAGCAGAGGCTAGGAGCTCCCAGGTACTGGTAAAGGTTTCGATCCAATGGCATGGTCACTGAGTCAAGCTCCAGAGGGACACAAATTGAAGTGGCTTCTGCTTCAGTGGCAAGGGCAGATGTCTTAGCTGTGGCCACAAGACCTCTAGAAGCGGTAGTGCCGGCTCTGCCCTGTCAGAGGAGTCTCCAGTACCTCTACGCCTTGAGCAGAGGTCAGATGCAAATTGCAAGGTTTTTTTTTTTTTAATGAAAATGTACTTGCTTAGAAATACAGCAGCCCTTTCATACCATAATTTTCTCAAGAAAGGGGAATTAATTTGTTTCTCAAATGTTTCATATTGCAGCGACTACAGAGGAAATCAAGACCGCTTTTATTTCTTGCAACATTTTCAGCTTGGCGTGTGCTAAGCAATGACATTAGATAACATTGTTTTTAGAAAGGGAAATTAAAAATAATATGTTCAGTTGGGACTCTACAGAGAAAAGAACACAGTAAGTAATTACAGCCTATAACTAGGACCAAAGATACAGCTCCAGCCTTGTGAATAAAACAAAAGCGCCCGGCAGCATGACGTGTTGGTGACGTCATGAGCGACACCTGCCGGAGCCGCGTTTGCTGTGAGCTTCTGCCCTAAACCGCTCCTGCCGGTGGCAGAGCCCAGCGCTTTCCGAGTTACATAATTTGTAGGCCACTTGGCCTGACCTCCTTAGCTGCCTCATCACGAGGACTGCTCTGTAGCGTCTTCTCCCCTGCCGGTCTGGACATCCCTGCGAGGGCAGGGCTGGCAGACGTCCTGCAGATGTGCTGGTTCCTGCCCCACACCCCTTACCCAGCCAGGGGCGGTCTCGGCGTCCTCCCAGGAGCGGCATTCCTGGCCTCACTACTGATCAGTTGGAATTGACATGAGATGAAATTTATTGGCACTTGAGGATTAGAAAATTAAAACAGGGCATCGACTCTGAAGATAGTGACATGAGAATGTTAACTGGCGAGGAAGAGGTTGACTCGACCAACGTTAAGAGCGGCTGCTGCTTTTAAATCAGATTATATCTGGCTCTGAAGCATCAGTGGGGAGAGAGACTCTGAGTGCTAGGAGGACGACAAGAATGGCTGCGGCCCGTCTGCTGCAGCCTCAGGCCAGAGGGCAGCCCATGGGAGAGGAGCAGGAGGGGAGAGGAGAAGCCTTGGCTTGCTTTGCAGTTTTGGTCTCGTTGGCCGTCCTTTCCTGAGGAGTTTGGTGGGGAACGGTTTAGATTACAGGTTACTAACAGCGAGTCACCTGCCTCTTCCTGCATAACCTGGACTTTCTCAGTCTTTCCAGTGCTGGTTAGGGTAGCCCAGTCCCCGTCCCTGGGACACCTGACAGCGTCATACTTGAAGCACATCTGAATAAAGAGCAAATCCCTATGCAGATCACTGCTTGTGCAAATGAAAATAAAGCTTTTAGTAACCTCACAGACTTCCCAATGCATGGTCTGAAGACATGTGTGTGACCAGACACATGTGGGAACTTAAAGTTCTTGGAAAGTAACTTAATGATGGGGATGATTTTTGAGATGAGATCTTGCTATGTTGCCCAGGCTCTACCAAACTCCTGAGCTCAAGTAATCCTCCTGCCTCAGCTTCCCCAGGAGTTGGGTCTACAAGCACCTGCCACTGCACCTGACATTGATGGGAACAATTGTACTGACCCATTTAATAGAAGGGTGAAGACCTTGCATTTTTTTTCTCCTTTACTGTGTTATCTTGGGCAAGTTTTGTTATTTTTCCAATTTCTTTATCTGTAAGGTAGGATAGTTTCTTCTTTTTCTTTTTTAAATGGAGGTGGGGGCATGGCATATCGTCCTGTAATCCTAGCTCTTTGGGATGCTGAGTCAATTGCTTGAGGTCAAGAGTTTGAGACCAGCCTGAGTAAGATGAAGACCCTATCTCTACAAAAAATAGAAAAATTGGCCAGTTGTAGTGGTGCATATCTGTAATCCCAGCTACTGGGGAGGCTGAGCAGGAGGGATGGCTTGAACCCAGGAGTTAGTTAGAGGTTGCTTTGCTGTGAGCTGTGAGGATATCTCACAGCTGCACTCGAGGGGGCAGGAGCGACAGAGTAAGATCCTATTGAAAGAAAGAAGAAAAAAAGGAAGAAAAGAAAAGGAAAGAGGCGTGGCGCCTGTAGCTCAGAGGCTAGAGCACCAGCCATATACACTGGACCTGGTGGGTTCAAACCCAGCCCCAGCCTGCTAAACAACAATGACTACTACAACTAAAAAAAAAAAAAAAAGCAGTGTGGCGGGCTCCTGTAGTCCCAGCTACTTGGGAGGCTGAGACAAGAGAATCGCTTAAGCCCAAGAGTTTGAGGTTGCTGTGAGCTGTGATGCCACAGCACTCTACTGAGGGTGACATAATGAGACTCAGACTCTGTCTCAAAAAAAAAAAAAGAAGAAGAAGAAAGAAAGAAGGAAAAAGAAGGGAAAGAAGAAAAGAAAAATGATGGCAAAATTTATTGATACTATGTGCAAGACCTCGAAGGCTGGTTTAGAATAATCGAAGATGGAATTACAGTGGACAGCTCCCTGAAGGAGCTTGTAAGTTAAACAGCAGCAGACCTAAGTAGAAAAATAACAATAATACAAGGCAGACAAAGAGACGAGTCTTAAGAGAAACGCAGTAATTGAAGTAGTGCAGCACTGATTACCGAGCACTTGTCAGTCATCTGACTTATTATGGTCAGAAAGGTTTTCAGTACTGGACAGGTGTCTTTGTTTTTATTAATGGAGAAATAAAAAGTTCTTCCATTATTCACAGAAGAAAGCAAAGAATGAGCTTGTAAAAAGTTTGAAATTAATACATATGAGGCTGTGCATATGTTTTAAAATTACAAAGAGCTCAACTACAACGCATTAACAAGGGGAAAGGAAAGGTAAAACTTGCTCTGACATGAGCCAGGCGCTGTGGAGCTAGTCATACCGCAAGGAACGAGACCCAGGTCTCCTGTCTCTGAATAAACTGTTTATTAGAACAAAGAGGCCAATGTGCAACTTTGACATTTGTTACTTTTGCACACATTTGCTCTTTTTGACTTCAAGAAAAGACTGAAAGAAGCACTGGGGAATTTTGAGCACCAAGCTTAAAATAAACGAATTTTCTAGGTCCTCCCCATTTCAGCAGCAGGATTCTAACCCAATTAACAAAGCTATTTAAATGAAAATAACATTGTGATCAGTTTGGGTTGCTTTCTCCTCCTTTCTGTTGTCGAATCCCACTGTCATTTGTATTATTTAATATCTAACTTTAGCCAAGAAAATGAAATTGAGGATGTGGGTTGTGTAATTTGCCAGAACTTTTATTCCTTACGGATATAATAATTTGCCAGAACTTTTATTTTGTTCCTTCCTAATCCAGTGAACGTTTCCACAATTTCACACACTTTATTCTCTAGAACATGAAAAATAACTCCAAGAGAGGAGGCCAGTGAGCCAGGGTTTCTCATCTGTAGCTCTTCCTACTTGCCTCAAATGTGGAGCAAACTGCCATATTTGAAATGCCAACTATGTATGTTTAGCCTCAACTCGCGCTAAATACACTGAAAACAAAGTCAAATAGAAATGAAGTGAAATCATGTCACTGCTATGTCATTCAAATTGTTTTTCTAAATTAAGAATTTTATTTTTTTAAATTTATTTTATTTATTTTTTTGAGACAGAGTCTCACTATGTCACTGTGGGTAGAGTGCTGTGGTGTCACAGCTCATGGCAACCTCAAACTCTTGGGCTTACCTGATTCTCTTGCCTCAGCCTCCCAAGTAAATGGTGCCCAATGCTCAGCTATTTTGGGGTTGTAGTTGTTATTGTTGTTTGGCAGGCCCAGGCTGGGTTTGAACTCACCAGCTCCAGTGTATATAGCTGGTGCCCTAGCCACTAAGCTACAGGTACCAAGCCTAAATTAAGAATTTTAATGCACAGTTGCAGCCTAACTGTGGTTATATCACCATTTCTATTGCATTAAAACAGTTCAAATAATTTATCCTAAACCACATAGTGGTTAAACAGCAGGGCTGAAATGAAGCCAACAACTGGTGATTTCTAATGAGTAGAGGCACCTTGTGCCCTTCTCCACGTTCTGTGTCATCACAGTGCTTGTCTAATTTTCCACATCCATAAATCTGCAGATTCCCTCCCCAAGTCCTGCTGAAGCAGTGCATTTTATTTCCAATAAAACCACTTACTTCCTATTCTTATTTGCAGGACTAGAAGGTTTGTTCTTTCATCCTCAGAGATTCAGAATATATACCTTGATGATGACTATCAGAATATGTACCTTGAGATTATATATATACCAGAGATTCAGAATATATACCTTGATGATGACTATAAGAACACATATATACAGATGATGACTATAAGAATGGCATTTTCCTTTCTCAGTAAGGGGTTTCATTTCCTTTTGTCTTTAAAGTATTTGATGGACAGCTTTAGAGAAATACTGTCCTTATTGACTTGGGTATTTGTGGCTCACCCTTTTGCCTCAGCTTGAAGCTTTCTTCCTCCCTCTTTTCTTCTTTTTCTGCCCTTCCCATCTTTATTTCCTTTGTAAGATTAATATCATTTGATAAAAATCAAGTAACAAAAAAATTAGAAATATAATAAGGATCTCAGATGCCTAAATGTTTTCCCCCTAAAATTGTGAATAACCCTGATTGTTTTCAACCTCAAGAGTCAAGTTCAGACTGAATTATTTGGTATTAAAGATCAACAGCAATAGTTTATTGACCAAATGTCAGAAGACTAAATTGGTGGGATTTCCTCTCTCTCCCTATCTCATATACATACACACAGGGTAGCTTGTTTGATAAATGGTTGGTAATTGTTTTGGTAAACACTCTAGGGCATACTATTTAAAACAGACCTTATTTAAAGCTTGTTTGCTTGAGTGGGTCATTCTATACTTTCTAACATTCAGATACAATATTCCCTAAAAAATTTATGACCTTCAAGATTGGAAATTCAGTTCACCTCAGCAAATAATGTGTTGGCCGGTTCCCTATTACAAATCTTTTAAAACATGTCTGGGGTGAAAGAAACACATCCTTACTAAGTTCCTCTCACATATCTGGCACTGTTCTTTAGTCCAGCCCTTGAGACGCTCCTGCAAGGCTGGCCAGGTTACTTGAGTTTCCTCATGTAGGAACAATGGCTCATCTGTAGTTGTGAGGATTAATTAGATGATATAATAAAGTATTTGGCACGCTGACTGATCCCTAATCAGCATTCAATAAATGTCAGCTCTTAACTGTTGTAGTTACCTTTGTTTACGTTTAGTCATTATTTTTCCCTATAAGGATGGAATCATTACGTGTATTTCACCACGGAGTAAATGTAAAGCCAGTGAAGGTTAGTAACCTGTCCTCAATCACAGAGCTTTTCACCAGCAGAAAAACTCTAGTGCTTCAACTTCATTAACTCCTAAGACCATGTGCCCTGAGTTCACTTTGTGTAGAGATTATAAATCATTTAGGCTATTTCTATATAATCTTTCACTTTTAGGATAAATCAGAAAATTTGAATTCATTGGGTATTCCTACAACCAATCAATTCCAGTAACAGGAATGTTTGCCATTCTAAATTTTCATTCTATAAGAAAGAAACAGATGGTTTAAAAATCAATCATCTTGATTGAATTGGTAGGGAAATTTAGTTAAAAGAAGAAGGAGAAGTCAGAGTAAAAGCAGGAGAAGAAGGAGGAGGGGAAAATGATGAAAAAATGCGGGTGCACACACACACACAGACACAAATTTCAAGGTGTGTTTCACACGTGAGGAAGAGTTAAAGCACTCTGACCTCATTTACTTATTCAAAATTGATTTGGAGGCATCATGGTGAAGTTTAAAGATCATAGAATTTGGAATCAGGCAGAGTCCAGCTCTTTGAATTGCAACTCAGCTGAGGTAGGGAGTCCTGAACCTCAGTTTTCTTATGTGTAATATTAGGACAATAGAATCTACTTTATAAGTTTGTTAGGAAGATTAAATGAGACCATATTTGTGAAGTTCTAGGGACAGTGCCCCATAGGGTGTGTGCCCTGTGAATAGTAGGCTATCATAATATAGCATAACTAGATTTTATAATAAATTTTGAGGTTGTATAAGGTTAATAAAAGGCCTCCTTAATAATGTTAAAGGATGCCCCATATTAGTGATAACACTATGGAATTTTAGAGATGGCTAACAAATTAGAGAGCTTTCAAGTTCAGTAATTTCATCTGATGTCTGTAGAAATTGAGACTCAAAAAGACTAAGGGAATTCCCCCAAATCACACAGCTAATTATAATCAGAGTTGGAACCAGAACTTGGCCTCTTAATTAATGATTTCCCTAATTTTTAAAAAACTGAGTGAATGATCATGCCACTTGAGCAAAATGCAAGTGTCTGTGAACAGAGCTTAGGAGTCCAGTCAAGCAACACTTATAAAAAAGTTATACATTTATTTAATGGTAGCCATAATTATTATCATATTGCATGATTACAAGGCATAAATGGTATTCTATGTTGTAATTATTTTGTGCAACCAAGCTGAAAAATGGGAAAATAAAATGAAGAAGAACAGGAAAGTTCTCTGAGGGCCTTCCTGAAGCTCTCGAATAGGTCCCCTATGGAGCCCACCCAGCTGTGTTTTCCTAGCAAAAATGAGGGGGGGGCAATGGAAGAATTAGTCGGCACTCTTTTCTTTCTCTATGAACTTTTTGCTTGGGTCTGGTAATTTCAGCTACCAGAATCTAATCCTTAACGACAATATCAGAGGCAACACCCAGAACAGAATGAGAGAATAGCTTTTTTTGTTTGTTTGTTTGTTTTAGCAAAGTGGACTCCTGTTTTCCATTATCACTGTTACTTTTTAAAAAATAATTTTTATCGACATACATTAGATGTACATATTTGGGGGCACAGTCAAATCAGGGTAACTGAGATAGCCATCACTGTAAGCACTTCTCTCTTCTTTATGCTAGGACCATTCTAAATATTTTCTTTTTTTTTTTTGAGACGGAGCCTCAAGCTGTCCCCCTGGGTAGAGTGCCATGGCATCACAGCTCACAGCAACCTCCAACTCCTGGGCTCAAGCGAGTCTCCTGCCTCCGCCTCCCAAGTAGCTGGGACCACAGGCG